>PVKU01004303.1:0-150930 GCA_004027475.1 Anoura caudifer | reverse complement strand
AAAAAAACTAGGGTTTCTTTATTTTGTAGCTGGGCCAGTGATTCATATTGGTCATTTTTATTTCATATTGTTCAAAAGAAAAAAGTCATCAAAAATGTGTGAAGTTAAAAAAGTGGATCATGTTTTGTGGAATATTTACAATATATGTTATATACTGCTAGAAAATCTTGGGGGAGACTAAAATACCATTCTTTCTTATTTCCTTTTTCTCTTTAATTCTCTGAGTATTCATTTTTTAATTGTTGAGATTTTGAGTCTGCCTTTATTTTATGATTCGCAGGAGAGTTTTTTAAATAAAAAAAAAATTTGAAGGAAGTGGAGAATGCAGTTAAGCCCAATTAAGAGGAAACCAGGTCCCATATGGCTATTGTCTGATTCATTATAAATTACAGCTTTAGAATTTAGAAAATTGTGTTATAAATCATGATGTCATTTCCAGGTAATCACATTCGGGCCGTGTTTCCCTGGAGAGCACGTGCTCAGCATGAGCAGCTGTGTCGCCGTCAGACTGTAGAAGAGGCTCGGATGGGTCAGAATTGTGTGAAGTATGTGTTCACCATGCACTTTCTGCCTTTGTCATTATTGTTCACTATAAGAAGTAAGGAAACTTCATTTGAATTAAAATACCAGAACCCGAACAAAGAAAACTTATTTAAATTGAAATACCATTTGTCACTATGGCAGTGGTCACCTTGGTACACTTTCTATTATAAACTAAATTCACATTACTGAAGATCCAGCTAAATAGGAAGCCTTGTTACAGAGTTTGTACACTGTAGGCTGACTTAGCATGATATTTTACCACTAAGTAAATAGCTGCGCGACCTAATTTTTTACTTTATTTTTTAAACTCAGCATCACTATCTGTACATTAATTTATTTATTTATTCATTCAGCAAATACTCACTGAGTCTCTACTAAATGCCAGGTACTTTGCTAGGTGTTGGGATTAAAGTGGTGAGTAAAAAAGAAGGTCCTTGATCTGCTAGAGCTTATGGTTGAGCGGGTGAGCCAGGCATTAAACAGGTAAGCACACAAATGATTCGGCTGCCATTGTGGTCAGCGCTGGGAATGGAGAGGATACAGAGCTACATAGGGCGATGGGAGAATGCTGTCTCCTTCTTCAGGTTCTGGCACGTGAGAAGCACAGTGAACGGTGGGAGTGATTGTTGGAAGTATCGATGTCACGATGATGTCATCTCAAGGGAAAACACGATCAAGTGAGGACAGACAGCACAGCTAACTAGCTGTGGGTTGTATGAGGAATTATGGTGACTTCAAGTTGAGGAGGTTTAAGGCATAACTGGGTGAATTAAAATACAGCCATTCCAAGGTAGTGTTGTCATCTTCGAGGTGTTAAAGTGGGTATTCCCTTGATGGATCTTTGAGTGTTGCAGTGTTAACATTGTTCCCCAAAGGTGGATGGGACAAAGTTGCTGCAGGAAGGCTGTGTTCTAGTGGTTACCTTTTAAAACTGCTTTTGTCTTAAACTCTCAGGTGTTGGGGGCCAGCCCTACAGAATTACACACACACACACACACACACACACACACTTATATATATTTTGTATATACATATACACACACACGTATCTGTGTGTACCTAAAGGTCTGCAATATAACATTGGAAAGAAGGATGCCCTAGATTCAAAAAAAGAAATTATCTAAAAGGCATGTAGAGGTGAGAGAATTTGTGAGTCCTCAGTTCCTTTTCACAACAGCTCGTGTGTGTGTGTGTGTGTGTGTGTGTGTGTGTGTGTGCACGCACCTGCAGGCTTTGGGTCTGGCAGGGTGACAAGGGGAACAACACCGTAGATGTTATCCTTGGTCTGCAGTGGTGACCCCGTTATGGCGGTGCGCACCCAGCACAGACCCTGGACAGCAAGCATGGAGACTCCTGGCCGGCGAATGGCAGTGTTTCTTAGACCATAGACATTGCCCTGGGAATGTTTGCCCCAGTGCAGGGAAGAATGGGACTTAAGAGGACTGAATTCTCTGCTCTAATGACATGGAATGGTGAGTGTAGAATTCAGTCATGTTTCTCTTACTAATAATAGTCATGTTAGTAGGTGCTCTAGCGTGTGCTAGTAACTGAGCGAAGTGATATGCATCTAGACTCTCAGGTAACTCCCGACACAGGCCTGTGAGGTAGGTCTAGGGATGCCCATTTAATAGTCCAAGCTCACATATTAACAATCCAAGCTCGCATGTTCAGCTAAAAGCACAGCTAGACCCTGAACTTGGACATGTCTGACTGTGAAGCCTGTTCTCTTAACTGGACATTCTGTTGTCCCTATTAATTTTCTAGTTGTAGAAGCTACACAGGTACCCACTCACTTTTCTCATTTGCTATCAGAACCCTAAGGCTGGCACGGTGCCCAGCCCTGGGTTAGGTGTGTTGATACCTCTTTGGTTGCAAGTGACAGAAACATAACTCAAACTGCTATAAGCATGAAACATACTCTATTGGCTTGTGTAAGTAAGAATCCAGTGGTGAGGTGCAGTTCTTCACGCATGGCTGATGTGGGTGGACAGATGATGTCATCAAGACTCCCTCCCACCCTTCGGCCGTGCTTCCCTCCGGGTTGGCTTCATTCCCAGCAGCCTCTGTCGATGGCGAGACAATTAGAGCAGCAGCAGCTTTAGACTACGGTGCCCAGAAATCAGAGGTTGCCTCCTTCCAACTGTCCTAACAACAGCCCTGGGGTGGCTCTCATTAGCTTGGTTTGGGTCTAAGCCCATTTCTGAAACAATTGCCAGGCTAGGAAGATGGCATCCTTCACCCTGCAGCTGAGAGGTGGAGGCGAGGAGCCAACCCTGAACCCCATGAACTACTAATGGAGAGCCATCATTTCCTCAGAGACACTGGGCAGGCAGAACCCTATGTGTGTTGAAAAAGGTATTCAATAAATATTTGAATAAATTAATGAAGGAAGGAAGGAAGGAAGGGATTTGCCTGTTCTATTCAAGGGAAACTTAAGAGAATACAAAACAAGTATCTCAAAATAAGATGTCACAAATTGCGGCACTCATTAAGCCTGCAGTACATTTTTATTCGATAAACATAGGAACAAGTGAATAAATGTGTAAGGGAAGACATAATCTGTATGTTACGGAGGAAAATAGTTAAACACTCTTTTTTTGAGTAATGAGTGTCTGAATGGCTTCCACCAGTCATTTTTGTTTCACTGTCCTCTAAGTCCCACAGATACTGGGATGAGTGTTGGGAGAACGGAGGGAGGAAAGGTACGCGACCAGGGAATTGTGGTTTCCAAGCTGCCTTCCCCCTGAATCTCCCAGGGCGGACGGGAGTAAGTGCAGACAAGAGCTCCTGAGAGGGGAGAGTCCAATGGGGTTTCTCTGAAGTCTTCTGTTTTTTCTTAAAGGTTTATGTACATTTTGGATTGTACTTTATGATATTTATATGATTCTTTTGATAATAAATTAATATTTAAAGTTAACTACCATTGGGAAAACAAAACTAAACAAAAACCATGTTTCCTGCTCGTCCTAGTTAAACAGAAAGATGCTATTTAATTGAATCTCACCAATTTTGAAAATTGGGTTGAATTGAGGAGAGATATTAGTTCCATGGTCCAGGCTTTTCCTTTGGTTTGGTTTCTGCTACAAGGTCCACATAAATAGAAGGTTCATAATCACTTAAAAGAAAAGCTTAAAATATTGCTGAAGAGGGATGAGTGGACGCCGTGTTGAGGACACATCTCTTCTTGTTAAAGAAGTGAGTCATTATTCAAAAAGTCTCTGGTCCACTGATAGTGTTTCTCCCTCCCTCCCTGCCTCCTTTCTTAGGAAAATAGTCAAAGGACTTCCAGTATCAAGAGCTTACTGAGCCCTGGCTGGTGTAGCTCAGTGGATTGAGCATGGGCCTGTGACCCAAAGCGTTGCTGGTTCAATTCCCAGTCAGGGCACATGGCTGGGTTGCAGGCCAGGTCCCCAGTTGGGGACATGTAAGAGGCAACCACACACTGATGTTTCTCTCCCTCTTTCTCCTTCTCTTTCCTTCTCTAATAAGTAAATAAATAAAATCTTCAAAAATAGAGCTCACTGAAAATTATATTTTAAATTTCATTATTAATGTTTCATTTTCATCATATGTAAGTGAACCAAATGTCCCAAATAGTTCTTAGTCCTCATGATGAGTGCTTTTCATCCAACTTTCAAACTTTATTTTTAACGCAGCTATCTTGTCTTTTGTGACAAAAACATTCAGCTTTGTTTCTGTTCTTTTTTTTTGTTCGAATTGTTGCTTCAGTGTAAGTCTGTTAAAAGTAGCCAAATCTGTGAACCACTGTATCGTTAAGGTAAAGAGCGAATTCATCATCTTATCCAGATTCTTTTTAATGATAAGTTTTTTCCCTATGAGGAAAAATAGGAATTAAATCTTGCATTAAAAGCTTCTGACTAATGCCTCCTTGCTAAGCCAACATAAAAGCCATTTACCTATGCATTACAGACTTACTGTAAACAAGAAGAATTCCATGTATAATACACATGCATTAAAAATAATTTTAGCTGTATCTTTGAACACGCTGAGCTCATCAGGTGTCAGACGCACTGAAGAGTATCCCTGGTGAATGCTGCAGAGACTGGGATTTATGAAAAGTTTTTCTTTCCATAAATATGTCCAGATTTGCTTACATATCGATGTGTCAGTGTCAGCCTAGCTGAAAACTCATACATCTTATTTAAGGTTTCATCACCAGATGGTTTTACCTCAAGAATTTTGAGGATAAATGTCTTCAGAGACATCTTCATCGTAAGTGGCAGTGAGATAAACTATCACTGTGCGCCTTCTTCCAACTATCAGAAAAACAATGACATGAATTTTAATATCTAGCCAGCTATTTTTAAATTCTGTATTTTTATTTTTTACTGTTTTTGCTTATGTTCTTCCTGTCTTTTTTTGTGTTTACTTACACACACACACACACACACACACACACACACACACACTTTTTGATTATTGGAGAATTCCAGGTTGAAAAGTTTTCCCTGCCATTTTGAAGGCATCATTCTTTGTTCTTAGGCTTCTAGTATTGACGTTAACAAGCCCATTCTGATTCCTGCTCTTTTGTGTATGCTCGGTTTTCCAGTTGAGAGGATTTTAATACCTCATTTCTATTCCCAGTATTCTGAAATTCTATAATTCCATGGCTTGCTATGGGATCTTTGCATTTACTGTGTTGCACCTTATTGAGGCCTTCTGTAGTCTGAAACTCAAGACACTTGATTCTATGACGTTCTCTTATACTAATTCTTGGATTTTTTTCCTCTCTCTCCTGTCTGTCTCTTTCTGTCTTCTGTATATATCTCCATTCCCCCTTGTATCTTTTTCTCTGCCTAGCATTAGTTTCTCCTGGGTTTAGCCTCACATCTTCCGTGTGGGTTACTGGAGGGTTGGTGGCTTCACTGAAATGGTGGAATGGGAACCTGGAGGCCTAACTGCTTATTCTGTAGATTTGTATCTTGAATATAGAAGTTAGGTATGTCTTTCAAGCCCAGGAAAGCATGACCTTTAACAGTACCATTCAACAATGAAGCCTTTTTTTCAAGTTGGCTATTTTTTTCCCCAAAACTGTTTTGACCATATCTCCAGTCTAGAAACTCAACTGATTTTCTTTTAATGTGTGAGATTTTTCTTCTAAAGAGATTCCGTAACCAATCTTGAAGGCAGCTTTGAGCAATCTTTTTATTTGTTTGCTAGACGGGGCTTTATATTAAATTGCTCCTAGTCGATACATGGTTTCAAGAAACTTTGGCAATTTTCTTTCTGACTTTGCATGATTGCTTTATAATATGTCATTCTGAGATGAATGGTTCTGTGTACTTCTTGCATGCGTTTTCACATGCAGGAGTTACCAGTGTGAGCCTCATTTGCATCTTCCATAATAAAACCTGTATTTTAAATAAAGAGCCCATGTACCATTTTACAGTCCCACCAGCAATGCACAAGTGTTCCAGCTGCTCCTCGTCCTTGGCAATACTTGTTATTTTCTGTATTTTTGGTTATAACGATCCTGGTAGGTGTAATTATATCTCGTGTGGTTTTGATTTGTATTTCCATCATGACTGATGATGCTAAACACCTTTTCTTGTCCTTATTGGCCATTTGTATACCTTCTTTGGAGAAATGTTAAGTCCTTTTTTCATTTAAAAAGAAAAAAAGGAAGGGAAGAAGGAAGGAAGGAAGGAAGGAAGGAAGGAAGGAAGGAAGGAAGGAAGGCTGGCTATTGCTCTTCATTATGGAGTCATGAATTGTGAATGGAGGAGAACCCTGTCACGTCCAGTCATTGTGGTGACCCTCAGGGGCAGTGAATTCCATGTCCATCTCACTCGTCAATACTTTCAGGTGGTTATTAATTTTAACCACATGTCTTGCATATTTGCATGGCTTTCAAACCTCTATTTTTCATTTTCCGTTTTAAACACACAGTTGGCATTCTTAATTACAATTATAATTTTTAAATCAGTAAATAAGTAATTATGACCAAAGAAGAAACATCACCATTTTTGTTACTTTTGCGCTGTGGGGAATTGGATTTGAAAGTAGTTGTACGTTTGTGAAGAGAACGTTCCATCAACTGCACATATGGCAGAAAGTTGAACCAGTGGTTTTCTATGCAATCAAATGTGAAACAAGCAAAAGCAGACAAAAGCTTCATAAGGTGATAAGGCAAACATAATTCTCAAATTGGCCTTATGGAGCTCTAGAAAGTTCCACAGTACCGCAGGTCCTAGCCACGGAGCAGCACTGACTTTGGTTTCTTACGTAATATAACCTCACTAAGGAACGTGCTGTCTTCACGTTATGGCAATTCCAGCTGTGATAAAGGGTGCTGTGCTTTGCAAACTCTTACAACTTTCAGGAAAAACCAAAAAGACCCCAAACAAATTAGCTGCTGCGACAGAAGGGATTCTGCTTATCTTGCTGAGCATTGCAAATATTTTAAAAGTACATACATTCAAAGCCTACTCCCTCCTCCATTAGCTATTGAGTAGGAAGCATTGCTGCCCAGTTTCCCACAGGTGTTGGTGCTTCCTTCCCCCTCTAGGTGCAGGGCTTTCTTAAAAACCGTGTGAGCGGATATCCTTGAGTAAGAGTCTGTGCAGTAAGGCCTAGGTTTGGGTAAAGGTATCTGGAAGTAATCTATAAATCTTATCAGGTAGTGGCAAATGAGGGGAGCAGGAAAGTGTAAGACCCGTCAGTATTCTCAACTTACAATCAAATAGGCTAGAGGGCATAGCGTAATCGTTAGGAGCTTACCTGCCTAAAAGAAACAGAGCAAATAAAGCCATAGACCCTTAAAGCCTAGAAGCCCTTCCTGCTAGTCTGGGATACTTCTTTTGATTAGCAGATGAAATCCAGGCTCAGGGACTTGCACAAGGTCACAGAACTGCCACATTTAATTGATTAAGAGATGCGCAAGTTTTGACTGTAACAATCCTGAGAGCAGGATTGCTTCTCAGCCTTTGGCGTCTTACCCCTTTCAGCCACGGGCAGTTGTGATGTGGTTGTGTTGCCCGTGCTGCATGAACGTCCAAAGTCACAGCTGCACAGCAGCCGCACGTCTACCAGCAGCGTGGAGGGAGATCCCGGAGACGGCAGAGACGGCAGAATGCTGAACCCCCGGTGCTCTTGATGGCATGCGGGTTGTATCGTGTGGATAAATGTCGACCTGAATGGTTTAGAGTCAAAACATGATTCAACTTGGATTCCGACATGAAGAAGTGTTAGGGATACTTAACTAATTCGTTTTTCTGATATTTTCCTTCTTATTTAAGTATAAATGTGTTATTGAAGTCTGTCTAGAAAGTATCCAGCCATGTAATATGGAATATAGAGACATTTATTGAAAAAGATAAACGATATGAGAAACATTGTACGTAGGACAATGACACTTCAGTCCCCTTCAAAGTAGGCACCTTGGGACCTCACACAGTTCTCCCAATCATCATCACCTGCCCCGTCACATTTTCCTGAATCTCATCAAGAGTCTGAAATCTTTTTCTTTTCAAAGGTGATTTTAGTTTTGGGAAAAGCCAGAATCAAATCTAGGTTATAAGGGGGCAGGGTCACCTGGGTGATTTGATGTTTTGCCAAAAAACTCTGTAGGAGACGTGATGCTTGAGTGGGTACATTCATGATGAAACTACCAATCACCAGTTGCCCATAGCTGTGGCCTTCTGAATCATCCAAATAGTTTCTGTGGAGGAATGTCCAAGCTTAACACAAGATTTAAGGCAGATTTGTTGCTTTCATTTTGAATGTGACAACCACACAGCACACATGCTCACTCAATGGCGTCTACCACCCCCACTGACTAGTACGGTGAAGTCCTCATTGTTCACGCATGCGCATTCCAGTCCACTCTCCTCGGCTGCCAGGTTACATCGATGTCACGCAAACTGTTCTCGTTATATTAACAATGGTTGAACTTTTTCTGGACAAACCTCATATGGTAAAAAAAAAATCTGTATATTAAAGAAATCCTTTAATAGATAAAAAATGAAACTTGGAAGTGATAAAGCATTGTGTCATAATTTAATTGACAGCTTTTATCTTAGTTCATAAAATGGTGTATCTTATAATACATGGAGATTTAGAGTGAATGAATTATGGTACTTAAGCGTTGCTGAAAGTCCCTCTTCTTCATAGTCTGATTTCATCACCGTGGATTCTGAATGTAAAGAATGACATCTTAACATGGAGAATCAGTACATTGATCCTTGAAGTTAGGCTGTCACAGCACGATGTTCTGATACTGGTTTTATATGTGATCACAGATATGGAGTAAGTTATATATAGATGGCTATTTCTTCTAGTTCCCCTTTAGTATAAACTGAGAGGATTTCTCCAAAGCACACCTGAGGAAAAGCAGTTTTATAGGCACTGAAGTAATGGCTGTGATGGATTTAACCAGGACAGTTTCACAACAGGGCTAATAACTCACTTCAACCATTGAACACTTTTATCAGTTCACATGTCTAATTTTATTTCCTGCAAAACCCTTCCCATAAATTAGTTGCAGAATGTGTCCCTAAATGAGTTGCTGGTTATAAGCTATTTAACATTGGAGAACTACTTTCCAAAATTATGATTTTGATTTTGGAATATTTAGACTGAAGCCATTCTTTCTGAAGTAGTTCCATTGAGACACCAGTTGTCTGTCCAATTAGTGAAGCTAAAAATATCTCGGCCCTGGCTGGTATGGCTCAGTTGGTTGGGTGTCATCCCGCAAAGCAAAAAGGAGCCAGTTTAATTCCCAATCAGGGCTCATGCCTGGGTTGAGGTTCAGTCCCCAGTTGGGGCACGTGCAAGAGGCAACAATTCGCCATTTTTCTCTCCCTCTCATTCTCCCTTCCTCCCTGTCTAAAAATACATAAATAAAATATCGAAAGAAGAAAAAATAAATGAAAACGTATCAGCTGGTGATTACTTATCTCTGTTTTCTATAGTGATTTTAAATCAATAAGTCAAAGGTTAGGAAGAAAGGGAACCATCTGAATTTTATACACTGGAAAATTTTCTGATCCTTTGGGAGATGGTTTTTATTGATTGTCCTTAAACTATGATGCTGTGCTACAGACTCTATGAACAGCAGTATCTGGGGGTCAGTATGGACCCCCTGAGCCTGAAGCATGGTGGAGTCCTGCGCACAAGCTGCAGACTCTCAGGTTGTCCTGACGCATCACTCCGGGGTGGTTTACTGGTATCACAGTGGAGAATACAGTAACCTGTTCTACAGGCGTTAGCTGTTCATGAAGAACCTGAGTTATGCTGACACGCTGAGCCTTGAACTTCATAAAACAGGAAATGGGAAACATAATGTTTGGCATGGCAGTCAACTCAATGTTTTTTTTTTTTTTCTTTTTAAAATTGGATAGACTCATGCTGGGCTACACCCATAGAATTATTAACACCTTGGCAAACATTGTACTTGCTCAGTTGGACTAGACCGTGAAAAAGGTGGTGGCAGGAAGTCTTCACTGGACTTACTTAATTAGAAAATTTAAACAACTGTATGTGAGAGGAAGCAGCATTAGACATCTGATGAGGATAGGAGTCTTAACGAATATGTAACTAATGTGACTTAGTGTTTACTTCGCTGTAGGTCTCATAACTAAAATCTATTCACGGGTCAAAAAGAAGGTTTTCGTAGGCCGTGTATTGAGGTTTCAAGCATCCAAGATCAGAGTCCTGGAAATGCTTTGAAATTGTAGAAGATGAGAAGATTAATACCAGGTTGGAAGACTCGGTTATCTGTGGTCATTTTAGAAGGGCTGAAGTGAAGCTTATTTTTGTATATCTATGAAAAGGGGGCCCACTGGGGTAGGAATAAAGTAAGCAGAAGCAGAAGGGAAACAAGGTGACTTATCTTTAAGTGCAATAAGCTCTTATTTACGCACAAAGTCTGTAATTCCCAGCATAAGCACAGGCCTATGTTCAGGTGAAGAAGATGCCAAAACTTTCTTTGACTTAAAAAAATTAAGCCACATTTGGAACCAAAATGGATTCAGTTGGAACCATTAATTCAGTTTAGAAAGGAAAAGGAAAATCACCTAATGAATTATTTTTATGTTTTCTGAAAATATGGAACTGTAATAAAACTAGGATGTCAAAGCACTCTCAGATTTGATCCTGAGCTAAATTAGTTTTCTGTTTGATTCATGTCTCCAGTTGTGATATAATTATGACCCTTCTTATATATTTATTTTAGCAGGATCTCATCTGAGGAATTCATTATGAATTGTTTTTTTTTTTTAAATAACTCTTTATACTTGAAAGAATTAAACAGCATTTTCTCAGAAATATTCTATAAGTCAGACTTGCCCACTTGAGTCAGATGGACTTTCAGTAATGTAAATATGAATTAGTGAGGCTTGATTCTAATTGCTTCATTTTCTTTATTGTGATGAATAACAGGATCATATAGCTTTTCAATACAATAGCTGATAAGAAAACCACCTTGACTATTATTTATGAGTCATATTTTATTCTCTGGAGTCTATTCTCCTAATGAGCAAACATCAGCTGTATACCTGCAGAATAATTGTTCTTATGGAAATAATTGCTAGTTTGTAAATTACTGACTTTTCTAAGATGGAAAGATCATCTCTTTATTACTTCCTTCCTTGCACTATACCCAAGTCAAGCAGAAAAAGTCAGCTGGTAAGAGTAATGAGTTTAATTGTAAAATAAATTACTGAACATATTAATTTAATTAACTCACGTGGTGTACATACTGAGTGCATGGTGCTGCTATAAGGGTGTTTTGGTAGGAGAATGACTGACGCAGGCATATGAAAAGTTGAGTGACAATACAATCAAGCTATTTTTAAGTGTCAAATGAACTCTTGAGCCAGTAACTATTAGACTCATAGGATTCCAGAAGAGAAAGAAATAAGGTGATCAAGAGTGGGTAAAGGATTCACAGTGGGGGCAAGCCTTAATTTGGGCTAGGATTTGGGTTTTAAGTGAGGGGTAGAATTTCTAAGAGAGTGAGGAGGGTAGGTAAGCACAAAGGTTGGCAGCAATGGTGCCATGCCTCGCATGAGCAACGCTACAAGGAATATACTCTGTTTCGCAGGATCTTAAGGAGTCTGCTTTGGTCTACCAAGCTCCTGGTCTGTACTCTTCAGAGTGTCAGTGCGCTCAGCAATGTGTTTAACTACCAACGTGCTAAAAGACAAGGAAAAGCTGAAAATGTCATTCAGATTACAGGAGACTAAGCAAGCATGAATGACGATGCAATTGCAATGTGAGATCCTGGTCTGGGCAAAAAAATAAAAGTCTGTAATGGCCATTATTGGGAATATTTGTAAAATTTGAGTATAGATTATATAACTGATACCAGCACTGAATCAATGTTAAATTTTCTGAACTTCATAAATGCATTGTAATTATGTATTAGTTCCCTAGGACTACTGTATCAAAGTCTTATCATCTGGGTGGCTAAAAAACAACAGAAAATACTGTTTCATAGTTCCAGAGGCTAAAACGTCTGAAATTCAGGTCTTCCCAGGGCTGGACTCCCTCAGCAAGAGTCTTTCCTTGACTTCTAGCCTCTGGCCCTTCCGGATAATCCTTACCGGTCTTTAGCTCGCTGCGGTGTGGCTGCAAACTCTGCCCTCACACAGCCTTTCCCTGTGCCTGTGTCTTCACTGGTCATCAGGTTTTGGCCCCACCCTAATCCAGAATAACCTCATCTGAATTTAACGAGCTGCATCTGCAGAGATCCTATTTCCAAATAAGCTCATGTTCTGAGGTTTCAGGTGGATGTGAATTTGGAGGGAAACTTCTTCAACAATTCATACTACATATGCAAATTTCCCAGTTTTTAGGAGATAGAAGCTGATGTATTTCACAGTAAAGGATTACGATGTCTGCCACATATTCTTAAATAGTTCAGCTGTAATAATACAATTATGTGTATATTTATGGAGAGCAAGACAAAGCAACATAGAATAATTTTAACAACTGATGAGTTTCCATGAAGGATATATAGGTTGTATAATTTTGCAACTTTTCTATAGGTTAGAAAACTTCCAGAATAAAAGATTTTCTAAAAAGTAAAAAAAAAAAAAAAAGCAAACCACAAACTGATCACATACATTTTCCTCCGGGTGTTGTCATGTCCGAAGTGTTGCATGAAACAGTAAAGTCTAGTGTTGTGAGTCTGAAGGCACTGTTAACATTGAGAATGGCAGAACCGAGACGTGGGTTATTTTAATGTTACGTTACAACCAGTCCTGAAATCTATGCTACCTCTGTTCTCTCTATGGAATATTTTTTTCAATGGCTTAAGCAGGTTTGAATCAGGATTTTATGTTTCTTGCAGGTAAAAACATTCTGCCTCAATTGATCTTCTATTGCAAGAGTCTGTTGTATTTGCCAGGTTAATGTCAATATACTTCATTTATTTGAAACAAACAAAAAAACCCCACTTTCATACTTTATCTATATTTATAAATGTAGCTTGAAATTTTATCAGAGTTCCAAGGCATTGTTTCAAATTAAATGCATGGCATTTTATGCAAGATTTTGGTACATAATAGCTGGCCTCTTTGTCCCTTTGAATGTCCCAGATTAAAACTATACTTCTTAGAGACAAATAAAAGTATAGATTTTCCCTCATGACTTTTTTTTCCCCTGAAAATAAAACCACTCAGCAAGAAATGTGCAAACTTGTATATTTATACTATTGCATATAAATAGTATACTGTGCAGGCCTGGGAAACATGGTTAAAATATGTTTTGCTTTTTAGTTGATAATACTTTTAGACTCTACAATACAGTGTACTTGGCATTTCCTGAAAGAAATAAAACAGAGCTGTGCAAAGTAGATGATGCAGCCCTTTGGATGAGAGACGTCTAGGTCACGGCAGGACATTAGATGGAATAGCAAGCTTTCCAAGCAGGTGGCTCTGCTCTGCCGCGTCCTCCCGAGGTTTAGGGACTTGCTTGTGTGCAGAGCCTTGGTCTAATGGTGAGAGAGCCAGCTTGTGCGGTTATGGCCGTGGGGCTCATTGCTGTCTGCCCAGCACCACCCCTGACATGCAACGAAACAGGCACACAGCTCCTGCGCTTCCTGGAGATGAATGAATGCCGTCCTGGAGGGGGACATTTATCGGGTGGTGTGATGTTGTGCAGAAAGAAGGCGGTAATGAAACAAAACTCAATGTTACAAAAGTAGGGAGCAGAAGCTGCTTGGGGTTCATTTTCTGATGTCTCCCTTACTATGAAATGTGTTGAAGAATAAGTTATAGCAGTGAAAGCCTGTGTCTCCATACCATCGTGTAGACCCGCTTGATTCTGAGACTCTTGGAGGCAGGAGCGGAAATGCATTCAGGTAAGCACGTACATGAGGCGTTAAGAGACACATAAATGCCTGGAGATTATCTGAGAGTGAGGACCGAGGGCTGAGTCTACCAAAGTTGGGAGCCTGAGGGATTATTCTCAATCCTGAGCTGCTGGTCTAGGGCCCACTCAGCAGGTGTTGCTGGACCTTCCCTGGAAGGAAGACAGCAGCTGCACGTGACCAAGCAACCCTCTGTCTGGGTGTGCTGCCAGCTGGCTTCCTGCCTTCCAGTCCCACTTTCACCACCTTTGGTCTCCACCACCTCCTGATTTCTCTTTTCTCTTCATGTTCTCCATGCACCTCTGGTTCACTCTGGCCCCTCTGGCCCTGCTCTCTCTCATCCTTACAGTTTTTCTTCTTGTACCCCCTCCTCTCACTCTTTCAGTGTTTTCTGTTAAGATCTCTAGAGAGACAGGCTTATGGCCCCATGTCCCAGGCCGCGTCATTGCACTGCCCCTCGGGGCTCCAGGCAGCGCAGTCACGTAGAACAGAATGTGGTCACCTAAGGCTGCTTCCTCAGGAAGAGCCGTGGGCGTGGAAGACACGGTGATCGGTGTATTTGGACCATGTAAACTGTTCCTGTTGTCACCCTCTGATGTCACGGACACTTCAAGACAGATGGCTTAGGTCACCCCTAACTTAATAGCTCTGGACAAGTTCTCAGAATCATTACACTTAAACACTTAATGCTGGCGTTGGTTCCTCTGTCTTAGGGCATTTGTCTTCAAGGAGGGCATAGAGAAGAATGTTTTGTCTGTGAGACAAAGGCTGCAGTGTGAGAGAGCTGAGGTTCAGCCGCCTGAAGTTACCAGGTGTTGAGCAGACTTCCTGTGAGAACAGCCAGACCAGTGTGACGGTGCGGTACCAAGTTTGAAATATCTGATTTAAATTGATTAGAAACTGATAACAGTTTTAATTAGAGGAACTCAAGGACATGTCTATAAATGGTTCAGTTTATTAAGCCTATTAATGGATCTGTTTAGGAGGTTGAGTTCATGCAAACAATAACAGTAAGCATTGGACACTGAGCCAGAAACTTTCACATGTCATCCTACCTACCTCTCAGGACAACTTTGCAGGGCAATTAGACTCATTACTTCTTTTTTACTAAAAGCAATTAGGCCTTAGAGAGGTAAAGCAACTTTCCCGGGGTCACAAGGGTAGGGGCCCGGTTGCAAATATGAATGGGGATCTCTGGTTTTGGACACTAGGATGTTCTCTTTCAGTGCCACACCCACTGCCACCTCCCCCAACCCCAGCAGCTTTCACTAAGTACTGACGATGTGTCCTGTAGCCTTCAGGGTTCTATACGGAGGTTTAAGACAGGAACTCATATCACAGGGCAGAACTTGTTGGAAGAGCATCCAGTGGGAAAGGAGACACTTGGGGCAGACACCAGAGCTTTTTAGAGTGTGCTAATTGCTTGCTGTGTGACTGTCCCCTGAGAGCCTTTGCCGAGGTCCCCCAGGCAACAAACAATACCCAGCTCGAACTGGGAGATGATGAGTGGGATCATTATCTTTGTTCTGTTCTGGAGCGGGTGTGCTTCTCCGCCCTGGGAGAAGGGGCTGGGCAACCCGTCAACTTTCCAAATCACTTGGAGGAATACAAGGATGTGAAATAGGTCAGAAAGAAGACGGGGGATGTGTGTGAGAGTGAGCATTTCCAAATTATAAATTATGTTGGCACATACCAGGCCAATAACCAGCACCCAGATGAATCTGCTTCTTTGTTGCTTATTTTCCAGTGATGAGTATTTGCGGGGAGAAGGTGCTTCCAATGAACTGTTGTATTAAAGGGAATCAGTTAGGTCTAAGAATAGACCTAGCATGGTTGTATCACAGTTTGGAGCATTTGTCCTTCTTCAGTTCAAAGCTTTATCAGTCAGTTTGAATGACCACAGGTTTGAAGGACCATCTGTGACCTTTCTTCCAGCTGAGCAGCTTGCATGGAGGTAGAAGAAATCACTCCACCTTCTCTCAGAGGACTTGGGAGAGGTTCTTCTCTTAACTAAAGCGAGAGAGAGTTTGATGTTAGGTCCCTGACAGCTGGGGGGAGAAAAGTAATGATAATAATATGTAATGAACTGGAATAGAAATTTAATTGTGTTTAAATAGGTACAGAACTTTTTAAAACCAGACATGAAGTTGTTATGCTTCTCAAATCTCTACAATTTATTTCCCAAGATCCCCATTCTCTTTAATCTTTCAATGAGAACAAGCGGAAATAGTATATACTACCAGAACTCCTGGAAAAGACAATGGTTTGTATTCCCTTGGTGTCACAGCAAGGGAGTAATTCTTTAGCTGGTGAGTCATTCCCAGGGCTGTGGTGACCTCATCAATGGATCTGATGCACAAACAAAAACATCCTTCACTTGTGTCCAAAAAACTAAAAGATGATTATTGGACCTTTTGCTCGTAGTAAAATCAGCCATGAGGAGTGTGTGTGTGTGTGTGTGTGTGTGTGCGCGCGCGCGCAGAATTTGAGGACACCTTCATACATGAATGTGATCTAACCAGAAGCTTTGCACCTGAAAAGGAGAAGGAATATACCCAAAGTATATGCAAGACTTCCACCCCCTTTTATTGTGTAACAATGAGGTGCTCTGTGTGTTGTATCTGTATCAGATATTTTTTTATTCTGCCAATATCCCTATTTGTCTCAATAAATAAAAATTTATCAATATCATAAAATTTGAAAAAACAGTGGTCTTGGCATATCTAATGCAAGGATTCCTCTGATCCCTTCCATCAAGTAGATGTAATTTATAGAAGTCAAAAAAGAGAAATCAAATAAGCCCAAAAATTCTCTGAGTGCCCATGAGATGCCATTTGTACCAATTATATTTGGAATAAATTTGCACTGGATAAAGTGTGTAAGTTGAGATATTCCTGAGGCCTAGATATTACATCACTTGTGCCGTCCCATTGGCCTGTGATTTAGCTGAGCTTATGGACAGGGTAAAAGTCCATGTCGTTCTCTCCCTCCTCATTTTTTGTGGCCTTTCCTTAAAAACTTTTTAATTGCAGTAAAATCCCATGTAACATAAAATTTACCACCTTAATATGTGTACAGCTCAGCAGTGTTCAATACATTCACATTATTGTGCAGTAACCATTCCATTCTCTTCTTTTTACGTTACATTTTTTTCTTGGTCAGAAAAAAAGTGAGGAATGAAAGGAGATTGTTTTGGAAGGAACTTGCGTGTTCGTGAGATCTTATTCCTCAACAGTGTAGCCAGGAAGGGCTTGTGGATGAGTCTGTCAGGCAGCTTTTCCCTGGGGACCATGTTGGTCTTGCCTGCCCGCCATGCCTGTAGTCGGCCACAGTGATTCTCCTTCCAATGGTCCCCAAGTAGGAGTCTTGGGTGTAGATTAGCTAGACCGTTCACCTCATTTTAGCCATGTAGACCTCAGGCACGTCCGTTTAATATACCTAAAGCAGCCACTGCATAATGTATTTGAAATGCTTGGCTCTGTTGCTGAGTGATCATGTAGATGGTGGGCCCAGAGTCAGTCCGCCATTTAAAATACTGCTTTAGTTGTGCTCAGTTTTTACTCTTTTTAAAAAAGTTATTTAAAACAGTCGTAGTCTTAAATGCTTTATCCTGAAAGACCTGTCTTAATAGAATCATTATAAAATGATTTCTAAGAGGTCTAGTTATATTGGGGTATTATTTTTGGTAGGAAATTTTTGCTACAGAAATTACTATTTTCATAGTTTCTGTACTTTCGTAAGGTCAGACTCTTTATAAGGAACAGAGGAAGGTGCTGCTACAGATTTATATAATGAACAAAGGTGGGAGAATACATTTCTGATTTCCAGGTGGTGTTCCACCCCTTTCTGTGTTCTGGTCATGAGATGAGAGGGGAGCTCTTCCATTGGGAATTCCCAGAATGAAGCCCGGAACTTTGTCAGGCTTGGGGAGAGGGGACACCTGGAGTGTCATTCCCTTGACACTGTCGGTCATCACTCCCTTGGACCGTTTGGTGAGTTGAGTTCCCGCTACCTGTAACCAACCTACCAAGCACAAACCCTAGCCCAATTGTGTTCATACATCACATGGGTATTTAGGGGCTCCACCCCACCTTCAGTGGCCATCTGAGGAGTTCTTAATTCCGATGTTCGTCTGAGTTCAATAGCTCAGGATCAACTTTTACACAGATGCTGTCTCCATTTTGAAGACCTACTTAATTCCACTTTTTTCTTGTTAACTGGACACTGTCTCTTGAATACTTCCTATGTTCCTGTTACTTCTTGGTTTTCTCTGCTGCCTCATTTTCTCTATTCATCCTTTAAATGTTGTTCTCTTAGCCACTTTGTCTTCCTTTACATTCTCCTTGGGCTAGCTCTGCTAAGCCCGTGGTGTTAAATAGCACTGATAACGTCTAAAAATATCTATCTATCTATCTATCTATCTATCCATCCATCCATCCATCCATCCATCCATCCATCCATCCTTGGACAGATATCCTTACCTGCGTTCTAGGCCCCATGTATTCAGCTACCTCTTGAATGTAACAATTTGTATTCCCATGGATTCCTTTTTTTTCTTTTGTATTTTTTCCCTTACCATTTATCCCCCTTAGATCTCCTTCCACCTCCACTCACCACCCTCTCCCCCACAATAACCGCACTGTTGTCCATGCCCATGAGTCCCTCTTTTTTGCTCATTCCCTCCACCCCAGCCCCCCACCCAGAGCCATCAGTTTGCTCTCTATCGATGAGTCTGTAAACGTTCACATATCCATATAGAATCCATCCATTTACTCTTCTCTTTACTTTTTTGAACACAAGTGAATACACTGAGTTCCTCTCTACCCTGGTCTCTGTGAAGGTAGCATCCTAGAAGCCATCTTTATTATTCTCCTTACATTTGGTTGTTGTTATGGACTCGGGTGTGTCCCCCCAAATTGATATGTTGAGGCCCTAACCCACAATGTAATTGTATTTGGCTGTTAGGAGAGTAACTAATGTTAAATTAGGTTATAAGGCCCAGACTCTAATCCAATAGTACTGGTGTCTTTATAAGAAGATTAAGAGACACCAGAGCACCATGTGAGGAGGAAGAGAGAAGGCCATCTGCAAAGACCAGAGCTGTGCACACCTTGATCTTGGATGTCTGGCCTCCAGAACTGTGAGAAAATAAATTCCTGTTGTTTAAGACACCCAGTCTGTGGTATTTTATTATGGCAGCCTGAGCAGACTAAGACAATCATCATTATTGATGTTCCTCCTAATATTTCAGGAATTGTATAATAACATGATATGATGTCATTTGCCTCATGTTTTACTTTCCACCACTGCCTGATTATAAAGAGGGTGGTTTCTGCAACAGCCTTCAAGGGCGCCATCAATTTCCCAATGGCCCTCTAACTCCTGTGGGAGTGAGATCATTCTCTTTGGAAAGCAACCAGCCTGTCATCATCCCAATCAGTTTTAACCCCTTCAGTGGTTAGCTAGTCTCACACTTGTCAACAGTTTTGCGGTGATTCGAGCAGTTTCTTAGCAGTATTTTCATTGCCTTTATGAAGTACTGAATCTTTGTAAGATTTGTGATTATTTTCACTGAATTGGCATTGCATCTTTATATCTGCCCATGTGGCAATCAGGAAAAGACTGATTGTGACACCGAGCTGATAGGCGGGAGAGACAGGAGCGTTAGGCAGGGTTGTTCCAGTCGGAGTATTCCTATCGGAGTATTCCTATCCGCCTCCAGTCGGAGCCAGTGAATGTGTGTGAATGCCGCTTATGCTTCCCCACCCACCTTTGTACCTGCAGGGACTCGGGTATTCAGGTACACCAATAGCAAAGGACATGGAGACCCGTAGAGACGGTTACACAAAGCGGAGCGCAACTTAGTTTGCTCCCAGGAGAAGGGATAGAGATATATTTCTGCTCTAAAACAACCTGTATGTATGTATGTATGTGTGTGTTTTTATTTATTGTCAACTATAGTTGACATACAATATTATATTACTTTCAGGTGTACACCTTAGCGATTAGACATTTATATGCCTTATTAAGTGATCATCCCAAAACAGCCTGTAGGATTTTTAAAGCATTTTTATATCCATCATTTTATTGGATTTGTGGTTTCATGTCGGGCAGTTGGTGATGAATTGTTGTTTATTATTTTCTTAGTCGATGCCTCCTACGAGTCAGTCACCACTCATTTACGGGATAAGAAATTAGTAGCAATAGTAGCCATAATGGTAATACAATCCCACACTTACCATGGGCCACGTACTATGCTGAGGGCCTTGCTCATGTGGGAGTGTATGATTGACTGTATGAATCAGACTGTCCCTCCCAAGGGTCACGAGTTAGCGTGCTCTGGTCTTTGCTCTGTCCACCCAAATGCACAGAGCACTCTGCAGAGTATGCAGTGAACGGCATCAGTTGTTGGGGTGGCCTTGTGGAAATGTCTGGTCGGGAGTCTAGGAAGTTGAGCATGAATAGAGAAGACGTTATACAAATTGCCTAGGGACGTGATGGGAAGCCCTACTCCTAATGAGAAACAGAACTAAGCTAAGATAACAACATCCTTTGGCTACTCCTTTGGGGTTAAGTCATGTAATCATTGGTATAAGAAATTGGTCTTAAGAGATAAATTGGAGTATGTTTTCATCTTGCCTAAACCTCAGAAACAATCAGCTTTAGGACTTTCCATGAATTTTTTCATGCTTAAGAATGTGAGAAAAATATTTTGTTTATACAGTCTATCAGTTAAATCCCTGAAGAATATCCCCTTTATACAAAATGCAACTAATAATGTCATGGTGATTTTATAATTGCCAAGTCACTAAGTAAGTTGTCAGCTTATGCAGGTTCACAAATTGTCACTTTGCATTGTTATAGTGTTACAAGAAGTCTTTGTGCTTTTCAAAACCTACTGTAGACCATTTGGCTCTGCCTGGCTAGCCTTCAGGATAACAATGCCATTAATGAGACTGCACTAACCTTCTGAAATAGCAAAGGCAGAGAACTGAACCAAGCCACAGATTCAGCAGTGGCTGTTACTGTGCAGTCCTGATAATGTGTTGAAGCGCAGCCAGCTTATCACTGAAGTGCTAAGAGTGATCTGCAAAAATATTTGGTAATAGGAATGGTACAATCAGTCCAATGGAATTAACAGAAACTTATAACAAGTCTGGTATTAGTCTACCAACCTAAAACTTGGGTTTAAAACATGCGTTGATCCTAAATATATTGGAAGGAGTTAGTCTAAGCCAACAGGCCTCTGATTTAGTTACGTCACTTAAGATACTGTGATTTTGGACTATAAGATGCACTTATTTTTCCCCAAATTTGGGAGGAATAGTGGTTGTTAATGCTGCTGTTGAGTTCTGTTTACATTTACATTGGTGAAATATTACGTTATTTATGTTATTAAATATTTCACCACATTTTTTCCTTCACATTTTTTTCCCTATTTTCGTCCTCTAAAACCTAGGTGCATCTTATGGTCCGAAAAAAAATGTGGTAATGCTCCCAATGCAAACACATTGTCTTGGGACAGTGAGTCTCATTCTTTGGTGCATAGTGTGGAGAGCCAGACATGTGTAGTTCTCAGAGGCAAATACCTTGCTGGCTTCTGGGACTGGTGAAGAGGGTAGAACATTTTGGAACACCACCGTTGGAGTCTGTTGCTTTGCTGTTTCCATTCTGGGCAAGATGAATTCTCCTGGGATTGCAAGGTGATCTCCAGCATTATTCTGAGATAATGCTATGCTTGCCACTTAGACTTATGGAATGAAGGAATAAATTCCTAAAGCTAATGGCTTTATATAAATCTGCCAGATTGAATTTAGAGACCCTGTTTTTTTGGAACTGGGAATAAATGGTTTTGAGAATAGAATTTGGTAGAGAGAATCCCAAGAAAGCACAAGTGGAATGTTACATCAGGTAGGGTTAGGTTTGGCTACATGTGGCCCAAAGCTTAAAATAACAATAGCTTCAATGAGATCATTCATTTTTTTAGATGAAAGAAATCCACAGGTAGATGGTCCAGGATTGGTATGGTGGCTTCACCACGTTATCCGGACCCAGGATACTATTTCCACCCTGATTACTAGGCTTCCACCTCATGGCGCACCGTGGCTGCTAAAGCTTCAGTGGATCGCACATTTGCAGTTGGAAAAAGGAAGTGACAAAAAAAAGACAATCTCCCTTCCCCTTGAGGAGGCTTTTTGAAAGTTGCATCTCTGTTTGGCTGAAACTTGGCCACCTGACCACACCCAAGGCAGGAGACTCGTAGCTGAATGGCAGTGTACCTCACTGAAAGTTCAGTTCTTATTGCCATAGAAGAGACAGAAGAATACAGGGAGAAGAGTAGCAGACTCAGGCACAACTGCTAGATTCTCTACCGTTTATACAAAAGTCAGAGCTGTAAGAACTTTAATAGAAGGCAGCTCCATAAATGTGGGCGATCTTTCTCACCTTGGAGGAAAAAAGAAAATTTGTTGAAGAAACTCTTATTAGGAAACAAATGTTTGGTAATAGATTGAAATTGAACGTGAAATATTGATTCCGTTTTAGCAGGCTGACATTTCTTATGCAAGAAGAGAGGAGAGATGTGGCCCAGGAACAGAGAAGCGGAAACGATTAAATGCCAACTCCGTGACTTTTACAGCAGTTCATTCAGCTGCCTACCCACAAAGCACTTCCCAAGGAAGTTACAGCCAAGAATTCACTTGGCCAGGCTTGTCCATTTTTCATTCATTTCAATGACCATCTCCAGAAAAAAAAAAAAAAAACATCCTGAAAGAAGAAAACCCATTGAAAGACTTGGGGCATATGAACAGAAGAATTTTTTTTTAATAGAAAAGGAAAAAGGACTAACTTAAAATCACCTACATTTGATTAGGAATTTTAGGGCTCTATTTTCCGTGTGTGTGTGTCTGTGCGTACGTATCTGAAAAATACAAGTATATACATGTGTATTCAAGATCCAGTTAATAATTTTACAGAATTTCACAGACTTCATCTCTGTTCTTGTTTTAATGACTTTGAATAAAAACAGGAAAGAGGAGGAAATTCTTTTAAAATGCCCTTGCCAAAAACATGAAAACGCTTTTGGCATTCACTAAACTGCATATTTCCCCCAGTTGGGGGTCAGTAAACTCAATTTAATTCATGGGGCAAAATTTTGGTGCGATCTTCTTCAAAAAACATGTTGTAAACCTGAAACAGAGTTGCTTTCTTTTTCTTTTTTTTTTTTTTTTGACACTTCTTGGTGAGACCTTCTAATCTCTAGTACTTTTAGGTATTTAGATAATGTCCACTCCAGTTTTCTGCTCACTGCAAGTACCTTTATTAGCTCAAGAGGCTGCCTTTGGGCATCCATTACTCAGCTTCTGATAGGTGAGTGGGAACGTCAGAGCATGCCCATTGGGTGTGAATTGGAGAATCTCCTTCCCAAAGGCCTCTAGTCTCTTGTGGAGGTGGGAGTGGGGTGATGGGTGTGGATAATCCAAAAACAAGTCTAGGTACTTCTTAGTAGGGCCTGAGGGAATGTGACTTTAAGGCCAGACTGGCTTGTCACCTGCTGTCTTCAGCTGAAATTTAGGACCAACAGGCGAATTCCCATTCTCTAAGCAGTTTACATGAGACAAGGGACATATCTCTGATATGTTTGACTCCGTGGTTTACAGTTTTACTAATTTTTGTGATCCCTTCTTAATTGTTTGTTTTAGTTTGTGATTGTGGGAGTATTTATTTATTTACCTCCATTCTAGAAGTCTAGTGTAATCCAGAAAAAGGGGTCAGTATCAGCCAATGTGTTGAGAGCTTTTATATCTGTTAAGTATCTAGTAGAAGGTTTTCCAGACCCCACTAAGTGCTAACAAATTATTTGCAAAGATGATATAAGAATAAATGTTTACGTCATTATTAAGTTTACATTTTCATTAGTAAAATGGATTATGATATTGTAAATTTAGGATACAGTAAAAAAAAAAATTGGCCAGTTGAAGCCTGGGCTCATCTACCACTAGTTGTGTGTGAGGTCTACCAGAGAGCATTTGAAATCACTCCACTCAATTTTTTTGCCTAAAAATGCAGGCCATGATGACAGTTGTCTTAGATATCTTCACCAGCTGCTTTTAAAAACAGTCAATAAACTCCTGCAAATGGTAGGTGCTTTCAAAAACCATAAGTAATTCCTTTAAATGCTGAACTCTTCCTGCACCGTGTGTCCGTTTGCCAGGTATGGACAGTTAGGGAAGCTGTCTGAACTACCGTGGATAGAATTTAGAATCTTAGTGGAAGTCAATGACCAGCATCTTCCAGATTCTGTCCTCAGAGGTTGCAGGAAATGTTGCAGTTGGTTAATAATGGTTTTGTCATTGAAATGTTTGCCCGTTTAGTATGTGAACCATTGGAACTGAATAGTTTGCTTAACTAACAGAGTAATTTAGCTACTTCCCAAATCATTTTTATAAGAGTCTTGATAAGTACCTAAAGCACGTATAGAATTGTGAAGACTTTAGGAGACAGAAAATACATGGAAACACATTCTTATCTGTACGTTGGGTTATAGTTTTGTCAAGTCATGAGACGTAACTGGGGAACAACTGTAAAAACAGCTATATTTATTCATCCCTTTCATCCTTCATTCACATATTATTTGCTTAGATCCTACTTACATGCCATGCACCCTTGTAGGTGCTGAGGTTTGCTGGTACCTTGTGGGTTAAGACCCTGCTGTCATAGAACTGTCACTCTGATAGGAGGAAACAGACCATGAAAGGAAAAATAAATGAGTGAGTGAGTGAGATGCTTCATGTAGTAAGAAGTCCTATGAAGAAAATAAAATGGAGCAATGCTAAAGAGAGTAAGTGGCTAGAAAGGGGGTGGTTGAATGAAGTTCCTTCTGACATTGGAAATGAAAAATGAGCAATACAAAGGAGCCAGCAATGAGGGAGAGAGGGAGAGAGTTGCAAGCATGTAAGTAACGGTAAAAGAAACACAAGCAGAGGTTGGCTGCTTTAGAGAAACTTTTTTGAGTTACTACCTGACTGTGCCAACACTACGCATCTTGATATGGTTTGCATATAATTTAAAGTGGGTGACTGTCGTCAGCTAATGCTTATTGAACCATCAGCAAATATTTATGGAGAGCCTGCTGTGCTCAAGAGCACTTATTAAGTGCAGAGCACCAAATTATGAGTTACAAGGACCTTCAAAAGATAGGATTGTATAGTTTAAGGGAAATATTTCAAAGGAATTACAAATTAACTTGAAAAACTTCAGGGCCTTCTTTTTTTTTCCCCAAGTATATTTTATTGATTATGCAATGGCATTTGTCCCAATTTTTCCCTCTTTGCCTCCCTCCACCTGGTACCCCCTCCCCTCCAGCAATGCCCACCTTAGTTCATGTCTATGGGTCGTACATACAAGTTCTTTGGCTTCTCCACTTCTTGTACTATTATTAACACCCTCTGTGTATTTTGTACCTACGAATTATGCTTAATCCCCGCAACTTTTCCCCCATTCTTCCCCTTCCCCTCCCAGCTGATAACCCTCCAAATGATCTCCATAGCTATGATTCTTTTCCTGTTCTGGTTGTTTGCTTAGTTAGTTTGTTTGTTTATTTTTTAGATTTAATTGTTATACTTGTGAGTTTGATGTCATCATTATGTTCATAGTTTTCAAAAGAAGAAAAGATATTCTTCTTTTTCTTAACTAAGTCCCTTTAACATTTCATGCAACAATGGCTTGGTGATGATGAACTCTTAGGGAAGCATTGCCCATTCCAGGTGTGGCATATAAAGCCAAAGGATTACGCCAGATGGGCCATCATTTTCTTGGTCATTACCCGAGCAGTAAGAGTTGCAGAGATGGGCAGGGGCTCGTGACTAGGACTTAACATGAAACCCGTGGTGGACTTAAAGACAGTAACTTAGTAGTTAAGATTTTTGTTGGCTAATTTGCTTCCTCAGGATTGTGTGCTTTTTGAGGAAGCAGTGTCTCTGTTACACATAGAGAGTCTCTTTTTTTTAAGTGCCTTCTGGAGATGCGGGAGGAGCCTACGCAGAAAGGGACACGTTGCCCCAAGACTTACTCTTGTGGCCGTGGCACTTTGAGCAGGCAGGTGCACGACAATCAATATGTTGTTTTAGAAAGATGAGGAACAGCTAAACATTGCATAAAGTTGAACAGTGACAACAAAGGTGTTGGACACTGAAAACTGTCCTTTTATGGTTAAACATTTTGCATGGAGGAAGCACAGGCTCCAGAACCAGACATACGCGTGGTGAGATGGATAGTGTAGCATCTTGGTGCCTGAGTTTATTCATCTTTAAGATCATCGTAATAATGATGATAGCTATCATTAAGTGCGTGCTAGACAAGACATTTAACATACATTATAGCCGTGCCAAGTTGGAAGCGTTCAATCTGTTTTATAGCTGGAAAACCAGGCTCAGAGTGAGTACGCACGTTTAAGTACATAGCCAACCTAGGCTCACGCAGTTCCCTTGGGCTCCAGGGTCTTCTCACGACAGTTTTCCTCTCAATCTTGTTCTGAAGATTAGCAATGGTCTACGTAAAATGCTGCTAAGCAGGCTGGCAGAAGGGCTATGCCTATGCCGTCCAGCAATCCTAGGAGTAGTAATGATGGGGAGGTGTAGGGTGAGTTGTTAAGAGCGAAAGATTTGAGTAGACATCCGTAAAACACCAACAAAACTGTTGCAAAAAGCCGGAGATTTGTTGCCGGCAGACAAACTGGGAATGCTTTGATAAGATCAAAGAGGCAGATGTGCCACGGAGAAATTGTGCTGGCCTAGCGTTTATACGAGATTCCAGAGGAGAGAGGTGCAGGGCCATTGTCCGTCTTTCTACCAGGGCAGTGCGTCGGCAGATATTTATTAACTAGTATTTATTAAGCGTCAGTGTGTACCAAGCCATGGGACAGGTGATGGGCACACAGGGTACCGTCTGGTCTCAGTATCCAAGTGGTGCTTCCAGTGTGGTGGGGTGGGTCCTGGGGCTGGGAGCACAGGGTGGTGGCAGTGGTGAGAGGGGACGCTTTTCCAGCCCCCAGGGGTTATTGACAGCACCCCAGTGGAGACTCATTCCCCAGATCTAGCTCCGGATGTTCGTGACTATTTTCAAACATTACAACTACCTTTACGTTAGTAATCTGGGCTATCATTGGAGATATCAAAAGAATATACCTCAGTTAGATTTTAAGTTATTTGGGAGCACAAGGGCGATATGTCTCCTAACTTTTGTTAGCAGAAAACTTTTTTTAAAGATTTAAAATTTGGGACTGTGTTGTTCTCCCATTTTCCTTTTTGTTGATGGTTATAAATGAGCTTGCTCTTTTCCAGTTTTATGGCTTTTTTAATTAAAAATTTTTTTCTAGAAAGGACTTTCTTAAGCTTGCCTTTCCCCCACAGTTAGTGCCCACGTGGGAAGTGAGACTCCGTCTGGAGATGTGGGAGCAGGCATGTTGCGGGGGGGTGTTCCGTGGCTGCTTTCTTCTCCTGCAGCCAAGGGCCGGGGTCGCACTGAGATCTGTGTGGACAAAGAAACTATTTGATATGACAAGATTTAATTTTCTGAACAATTAATTTTAGAAATTGACATCTTCCACTGTTGCCTCAAAAAATAAAAATCAAATTACAAAATGTGTGTTTGTTTCCAAATGGAGAAATTTGGAATGTTAAAGAGTACATAAAGCTGAAGTACAGCATAGAAAACCTAGTCTTTAATATTGTAATAGCTATGTAAGGTGCCTGTGGGTACCGGAAATATCAGAGGGACACTTTGTAAAGTACATGATTGGCTAACCACTATGTTGTACCCCTGAAACTAATTAAAAAGTAATATTGAATGTAATTAAAAATTTAAAAACATTTACAAGAGTACATACAACTGAGGCAACATGCAGGTGGGAAGGGTAACACAGTAGTAGCAGTGTTGTAGAAATTTAAAATAGTAGCATCTCGTCAGTGGACGTCAATATCACACAACTCAGACGCTTTGCAAGTGGAGTTGTGTTCCAGTCTGGTGAGTTCCTGAGCGCACATGGAAACTGCACCTTGATGTTAGATTAATTTCACTCTTCATCTTGACCTTTGAACACTGTCTTGGATTTTAGGTCTCAGAATCATTGTCCTCCCACCACCAAGAGCCTGCTGAATGATAAATTGTTGGTGTAGATAAATTGTTGGCGTGAAAATGGATCTCAAACAACTTCTCTTAGCATTTAATGACTGTGGTGAATTTTTACCTGAATTTGTAAAACGCTCTTACCCCAAACTGTCAAATCTAGGAAGTCATCACACTAGTCACCTCCAAATAACCAAAGACCTGGATCATATGACTTCAGTGAGCTAACTTTTCTAAGAATGATTTGAGTTTCTTTAATAAGATTTTATTTAAACTCAAGGTAAATTAAATCAGAATTTCTGCATTGCTGGTGTTGGTGCTAATGTAACTTAATAGACTGCCTGCCAGGTTTAGATTCATACAGATCACAATGGGAGGCTCCTTCCACTACTGGGTCAGAGGACAAGAATCACACTGGGGTGAAGGGATTCTCTTAGAGTGGAGGGTGCACCGTTCATTTCTAAATTGACTGCACATGTGCATTTGATTAAATTCATGAATTTAATGATTCTGGGAAGGTGATTTCTGGGGTAAAGAAGGTATCTATATACTAACTTGAATTTCTTTATCAAATCATGTTTACATTTCTCAGTTGCTTTGCACTGCAGCATTATAAAGTTATCTAATTTCTAAAATTATGTATATGCACATCTTGAGCAAGTTAGTATCAAAACCTTTGTGCAATATGAGAGTAATTTTTCCTGAGTTCTTTCAGCAATCACATCAACTGACCATATTGTTTTTTCTGTATAAATGTCAGCATAAAATAAAATAGCATAACAACTACTCAGATTGTTTACATCTACCATTACGTTACCTTTTATTCTCAGTAACATGTAATTAGTTCTTTTAGCTATAATCTAAAAATATTGCTAAGAGTTCAGAAAATGATACATCTTAAATATTTCTTGCAAACACATTTCTTCAATGTCAGGAAGTGATCTATTAATCCTAGCAGGCTATTATTATGAGCAAAACCAAAAATTAATTTGGCTAACACTGCTCCTTTTGCAAAGAAATTGTGAAAGTAATCTTTTCTGTGAGTAATGTGAATTGCAAAAGTCAGTGCTTTTCGGGTACATAGACTCATACTTGCTGGAAGGAGCCTAGGTACCCCATCAGTAAATTAGTGGATCAAAAAACTGTGTTACATCTACACAATGGAATTCTATGCAGCAGAAAGAAAGAAGGAGCTCCTACCCTTTGCAACAGCATGGATGGAACTGGAGAGCATTATACTAAGTGAAATAAGCCAGGTACTGAAATATAAATACCATATGATCTTACCTATAAGGGGAACCTAATTAAAAAAACAAACAAGCAAGCAAAATATAACCAGAGATATTGAAATTAAGAACAAACTGACAGTAACCAGAGGGGAGGGGAGAGGGAAATAATGGGGGAGAGAAGGGAAAGGGTCATCAGTGAACATGTATAAAGGAACCATGGACAAAGCCAAAGGGGGGTAAGATTGAGGGTGGGAGGTGGGGTGAATGGGGTGGGGGGAGAGTGGTGGGGGGAAAATGGAGATGACTATATTCAAACATTAATAAAAAAATGATTAAAAAGAACAAGAAACAAACCTCAGTGGTAGTGATTGAGGTGATGATACTTTCAGGGGCTGGCAACATCATAGGTGACCATAATCACAAGACTGGTTGAGAATTAATAACTTTAGGTGTCCTTTGGAAGTCATTTGGGGGGATGTACTTCAGCAAAATAAAGATGGAAATCAAGAAAGAAGATGGGGAATTCAGGATAAATATATCTGTCTCCGGAGAGTGATGAAGGGAAGTCTCAGGATAACAGCACAGTTGGAGAGGAGCCGGTTGAGATCAGAAAAAGAGGGTGCAGGGGTCCTGGCAGGTGGATTCTGGAGAAAGGAGGGCTCCCATTTGTGGAATACTACATATGATTAAAGAGCTTGAAAAAACTGAACTATGGTAAAAGTAAATAAAACAAGGAAAAACTCAATTAGAGAATTCTAGAAGCTATGTAAAAAAGACTATATAATAAAGGACATTAATTTTAACCTAATACTTTGCTCTACTCTGAACAGTATGATTCTTATTATGTAATCAAACTAATATAAACTTTGTTCATTTTAACATAGTTTAAACAAAACCAAGAATACAATTAGATTGAGGAGATGAGAGTAGTTTGAGAAAACAAATCTTCATCTATCATAGCAGGAAGTTAAAAGATATCTGAAATTGGTAAACAAGAATGACAGGTTCAAACACAGTATTTAGAGATGTGGAAATAATCTCAGAAGAAAGTTCTTTAAAGACTCAGTGTTTGCTTCCAAGGCATGGTAATGAAATTTGGAAGGGGTGGGACTGGGCACCACAGCTTTTATCTTAATTTTTAAACATGTTTATTGATTTTAGAGAGGAAGGAAGGGAGAGAGAGAGAGAGAAACATAGATATGAGAGAGACATAGAAACTGATTGCCTACCATATGCGCCCTGCAAGGGGATCGAACCTGCAACCTAGGCATGTGCCCTGACTGGGAACTGAACACCCAAGCTTTTGGTGTACAGGATGATGCTCCAACCAACTGAGCCATACCGGCAAGGACCACTGCTTTCTAATATATATGATCTTCTGCTGATTTTTAACCACATGGCATGTATTGATTTACTGGAATATTTCATTAAAAATTATGCTGCAATTCAAAAAATGTTAGGTAAACTGAGATTGAAAGGCTGGTGGAGAAAAAGTTTGCTGGTCTTATTAAGGATGCTTGATTTCCGGTATGGGCCCTGTTGTTTTCAGAAGGACTGAAACGTGGTGGGGGAAGTGTAGATTTGGGACCAGAGAGACTGGTGTTGAGTTCTCTCTGTGCCCCTTACTGGCTGTGTCTGTGTCTCATGGCCGTGTTCCCATATGTGCACACCTACTGTGTACCTGAGTGGTTGGTGTTCTCATGTTTCCCTGATGTGGGGGCGGCATAGAGGCTCAGAAGATACGTGGCCTTGAGCAAGTTATTTAAGCTTTCTGCACCTCAGTTTTTCATACTGATATGAGTGGAACCTGTCTGTGGGGTTGCTGTGACAACGAGAGATGTCCTCTGTGGATGTTCCCTAGTATAATGCCTGGATTTACACACCCAACAAGTGTCTGGCTGTTGTTAAACTGTGGTTTCACAGTTTCGGCCATGCTACTGACTTTGCATTTGACTTAGTTTCTCTTACCTCTAAAAGTAAACAAAAATTCTAGACTTTTAACCTGTCCAGTATTGGAGTGTGCTTTAGGAGTGGGTGGACACCGGAAGTTCTCTCAAGTCCATGAGGATAGGATTTGGCTCTGTAAAAGGAAAGTGTGGGAGACCATCAACCATGGATACCATCTGAAATACAGTCCTAGAACTAGGATGCTGTCTTTTGTTGATGGTTGATACTGATAATTAATGCATAACTATGATATTATTTTATTCTTCGGTTTCGATGAGATTATCGGTCTCATTGGAAAGCAAGATGGGACCATAGATATTTGGTAAGGAAAGTATACATATCAGTTGTACATTAGACATATCACTTGATTTCCAGATCATCTTAAGTTTCCAGAAAATTCCTTTGTCCTTTGGTATACAAAATAGTACTTGATTTCTTGCAGTATATTTTTCGGTCACTAATGCAAAAGAGAATATTTAGCTAATCCTTTTTTCTCTGGGAATTTGAAATATGATGGAGAAATATGATTGAAAGCCTTCGATTTATAAAAATGCAACATCTTTGACGCACAGAAAAGTGAGGTAAGATAAAACAAGCCATGCCTGTGTTTTAGTCGATTCTCCTTATGTGTGGTAGTCATGATCTGGAAAGTCTCTAGGAACGCAAATCATTGCTCCCAGGAGGAAGCACAGGGTTAGGCTCCCCCCAGCCTCTGGCCAGAACGTTTTTGCCAAATGGTCAGTATGTAAGCTTGTTTTGTATGTGTTTCTGTTTAACAGCACCTAATTTAATACATATTGTTGACTCGTCAACACTGAACTCCAGGCCAACAGCATGACTAACTGGTGATGGAAGGAAGGTTCTCTAACACACGCGTTTACTCTGCCAAGCACACCACAGTGCCCTTGATCTTAGGAGCACCAGACAGCACTTCAGCGACACCTCGGGAGCCATTTTAAACAGCAAAATCCACAAAACGAACAAACACTTGGCAAACATGGCTGTGAATAGACTGTGAAAAGGACACAGTAGGAGAACTGGAAAGAGAAGGCTGAGTGCGGCCTTGTTCCCCCCCCAGCTGGGAACGTGTGTTTCCTGCACATGTCTTTGACCCCCAAAGTGCTGCAGGTATTGATTTGGGGTGCAACATAAATTTTACTGCGGGGGTGAATTGGCGACTATGTAACCTGCGAGTGATAAGGATCAACGCTGTTATCTTTTTTTAATTAAAAACTGAAGCGTAAGCTAAGTGAATTCCCTAATTTCCACGTAAGGCCGTCTCCCGAAACCGCCTCTCCCGCGCAGGGAGATCACGGACTTAACGCGGGTCCACGGGGAGGTGAGGTGGAGCGCCCTCCGCTTTCTCCATTCACTCGCGGATTCGGGCTCCTCCAATCTCTTGTCCTTCCCAGAAGGCCCTGCCTCCTGCCCGCTCACCTGCAGGACCAAGGGAGGGCGGAGGGGACCAGGTTTCAGGGACAAGGCCTGGGTGCGATGGCCTCACTTCTCTCCACGTTCTGGGGGCCCCACATCACCGCAGAGGGGGCTGGGAGATACTCTCGCCTTACGTGTCCATTTGGAAAAAGGAGTAGGGTTTGCTGAACATTGGGTGTTTTTTTCTGTTGTGCAAAATATAGGGGGACATAAATCGTTCTGCCATTCTTGTATTCTATATGCCACTATTCTGTGTCTTTTTAGGAAGCGTTGGAGACTTACAGCCTCTATCTGTTGGAATTCAATTGAAGAGTGAAAATTGAGTTTTGTTGTCTGTTTCCTTGTGTGCCAGGGAAAATGAACTATTATTTTCTTACACTTAGCTGTGTATTTCAACAGAATCTTTTCCAGAAATTAAAAGAGCTCTCTAAGTGAAATGGCTTGATTTAAAATTAAAATAGACACAGAGACTCATTTTTCCCCTTCAGTAAATTCTCTGCACTCAGGTGTTTGCCTCCCATAATTGAAGGCAGCCATAATAACGAATTTGATTGCAAGGCTTTCACTGTTACTTTTGAGGTAATTGCCAGATTGGCATACACAGTAATTTGTACGTGAGAAGTGATCAGATGTGAAAGTTTCCATTCAGTCGTCTCCCTGGAATTCAGACGCGTCGCTGCTTCTGGCTTCAGAATCAGGACCATTAATTGCGGCTCTGAGATGAACTGTGCATCTGAAATAGGCTACTTTTCGTGTGTGATCAGTAACATTATCAGACTGGCTTTGGGAGGGGGCGCTGAGCAGTGCTGTACCTTTCTCTGTGCGCTGAAGCAGTGGTAATAGGGGAAGTGATAGTTGTTGCTTTGAAAGTACAGTCGGAAATGTACAGATCAGGGTGGAACTGGAAGGGCCCAGGCTTCAGGGTGTGCGGGCGTGGAGGCAGGAGAGAGGGTTGAAGAATTAGGCTGCAGATTTAGAAGTTTCTCCCTTTTGTTTTCAACCCTGAATTTGATACTGGGTTACTCCAATTTCCCATTCAAGAGAACAGGAAACAGGTTTCTTCCTCGGCTCTGCGGAGACGGTGGTTACTCTCAGGAGAACGAAGAAGCTCACATGAATTAACAGCAAACAGGTACACAGCTGAGACACTTCTCTTCCTTCAGGAGCAGGGAGAAAAAATGCCGTGGCTTTTGCATATTAACCCTTGAGATTTATTTTTTAAATATTAGCTATGTAAGATCCCATACACACCCAGATACACGTCAGAATGTTAAAGTATCCCTATAGATTTGATATTTGAGGTTCCCTATTTTCCATTATCAGTATATATATTCTTTAACCTCTCCCCATCAGATCTCATAATCCTTCAATCTCTGAGTGATGGAGTTGGAAAAACAGGACCGTGTTCAATTTGTCCCTAAAATGTAATTAAGGACACCATGGAATTTTTTTAATGAATTTTGGGTTTCACCACTACCGAAAGCACTTTCATTCACCTGCTTGTCCTTAACTAGTTAAAAAGAATTTATTGACTATCCATTGTGTTCACAGCATTATAGCAAGCACTCATAGTGGACACTGAAGAAATGACTCAGACATTTAGATCAATCCTACGTATCTTGTAGGAATACTTATAAAGTCTCTGGACCAGCAACATTTTCATGCCTTGGGCTGGTTCTCACCATTGTTTTAGACATATGTGTTTGATATCACTGAGCACCCATTAGAGAGAAAAAAATTGCCGAAAGTTATAATCTGCTTTTGTTCAAGTTCTGAGTTAAAATTTATTCTGGTTTATTTTATGTATATTTGGCCTAGTTTCTTTCAGACTTGAGCTTGAAGACTATTCTAATTTATATGATTGATGAGCTGTCTTTTATTCTGTGCTATTGACAAAAAAGGAAAATTAACCTGAAATCTGGTCATGCTAATAAGGCTCCATCCAGCTTAACTCACCCGTGTGTCCTGGGGTCAGTTTCTTTGCTGTCTGTTCATCCAGCTGTACATCAGCTGGTGGCAGATTAGCACCCGGGCAGAGAAATTCTTACTTGTCAGTGGTTTGTCCTTGAGACAGAATAGACACCTTTTTTCACTTTCACCTACCCTTGAGAGGCTGGAATTTGGGACACAGATGTAAAAGAAAACCCCGAAAGTCTTGTTGTAGACTAGAGTGTTCAAGACATAGGACACACTGATGGATGAGCCGTGGGAGCCTTGGAGCTCACCGTGACACTTTCCTTTATCAGGATAGGGAGCTATTGTTCTTTACTGTATCATGACGTAAAGATCCAGATACATTCTAAGAGCCAGATTATTTATCTGTATGTATGAATTGCTTATGAGCTTTTGTGGTTATTTGTTTTCTTCTTGCTCTTCTTTTTATTGGCCCCTGTTTCTGCAGACCTGGAAGATGTGTGATTGGGTGATGGTCCCAGTCTTTTAACATCTCATGGTGTGGGACAGTCCAGAAGATAAAGAAGAAATATTATTTCAATATCCTCTTTCCGTAGCTGCCAGCAGCTTTAGGGATTCCCAAATAGCTTGTGGTTCATAAATATTAAATATGCCATTCATTGTTGCAAAGCATGAGTATGACTAGCCAAAACCAGAACCCCAGTGATCACTTGTGAAGAGAAGCTGAAAAACACTTCCTGTTCTCTCCAGACTCTTAAGAACACATGGGAAATACTGTTAATAAAATACTCTTGAGTCTGTGTTAAAGAAGACCCTCTGAATAATCTTGAATCAAACTCTCCAGCACTCTTATAGTAAAGAAGACAATATAATAACACATTTATCTGATGGTCAGACTTTTACACCATATTGTCTGAGTTTGTAGAGACAAGAAAGTGAGACCCAGGGAAATATCTAAGCGCTGAGTAAAGTGACTATCACAAACCACTTTACTTTGTGGGAAATATATGGAAACACCCTAATCCTTTCAACTAGAGCCCACATTGCTATAATTCTGTGAAAACAGTGGTTTCCACATTAATAAATTTGATTATATGTCTTTTTTTCCTGGAACCCTTAGTTCTTTCAAGTTTATGTGGGCAATGGATTATAAGACATCTCGCCCTGAGACAAGACAATTGAGGAGACAGCAAAATCTCTAGGATGACATTGAGGCCTAGGATCTTTATTGAATGGGCAAGTAACTGAATGTCTTAGCACCCTGAAGGCATCATTGTATCATAGAGTCCAGCATAGTGACATTGTATAATGATGACCCAAGACACCGAGAAGATATTAAATTATGTTCAGCCTACTAAGGACATGTATTGTTCTGCTTTGAGAACATGGTGTTAAAATCTTTTTTTAAAAGGCTCAACGTTCTAGGAAGAAAGCTTAATTATTTGGTAAAGTCATGTACATGGGCCCCATATCATCTAGCAGAGCTAGATGAGAACAGCATTATATATATATATTTTAAAGTATATTTTATTGATTATGCTATTATAGTTGTCCCACTTTTTCTCCCCTTTATCCCCCTCCTCCCTGCACCCCCTACCTTCCAGCAGTCCCCATCTTAGTTCATGTCCATGGGTCCTACATATAAGTTCTTTAGCTTCTCCATTTCCTATACTGTTCTTAACCATCTCCTGTGTATTTTGTGCCTACCGTTTATGCTTCTTATTCCCTGTACCTTTTCCCTCATTCTCCACACCCGCCTCCCCACTGATAACCCTCCCTGTGATCTCCATTTCTGTGATTCTGTTCTTGTTCTAGTTGTTTGCTTAGTTTGTTTTTGTTTTTGTTTTTAGGTTCAGTTGTTGCTACTTCTGAGTTTGTTGTCATTTTACTGTTCATAGTTTTGCTCTTCTTTTTCTTAGATGAGTCCCTTTAACATTTCATATAATAAGGGCTTGGTGATGATGAACTCCTTTAACTTGACCTTATCTGGGAAGCACTTTATCTGCCCTTCCATTCTAAATGACAGCTTTGCTGGATAGAGTAATCTTGGATGTAGGCCCTTGCCTTTCATGCCTTTGCATACTTCTTTCCAGCCCCTGCTTCTCTGTAAGGTCTCTTTTGAGAAATCAGCTGACAGTCTGATGGGAACTCCTTTGTAGGTAACTGTCTCCTTTTCTCTTGCTGCTTTTAAGATTCTGTCCTAATCTTTAATTTTGGGTAACTTAATTATGATGTGTCTTAGTGTGTGCTTCCTTGGGTCCAACTTCTTTGGGACTCTCTGAGCTTCCTGGGCTTCCTGGAAGTCTATCTCCTTCACCAGATTGGGGAAGTTTACATTCATTTTTTGTTCAAATAAATTTTCAATTCCTTGCTTTTTCTCTTCTGTTCTGGCACCCCTATTTTGGATGTTGGAGCATTTAAAGTTGTCTCGGTGGTTTGTAAGCCTCTCCTCATTTTTTTGAATTCTTGTTTCTTCATTCTATTCTGGTTGGATGTTTATTTCTTCCTTCTGTTCCAGATCGTTTCTTTGAGTCCTGGTTTCCTTCCCTTCACTGTTGATTCCCTGTATATTTTCCTTTATTTCACTTCTCATAGCCTTCAGTTCTGCCTTTATTTTGCAGCTATACTCATTCATTTCTGTGAGCATCCTGATTACCAGTGTTTTGAACTCTGTATCAGATAGGTTGTCTATTGCCTCATCACTTAGTTGTTTTTCTGAAGTTTTAATCTGTTCTTTCATTTGGGCCATATTTCTCTTCTCAGTGCACCTGTTACATTACAAGAGGTGGAGCATCAGATATTCACCAGGGTGAGGCTCTTGGCTGCGTTGTGGCGCTGTCTGTGGGGGAGGGGTCAGAGAGGGAACAATGCTGCTTGCTCACTAGCTTACCTCTTGCCCCATGTTCTGTCAGTTCCCTCACTTCCCAGAAGCGGATTATGTCCTTTTAGGTGCCGATTCACAGGTGGGTGGGTTTGTGTACATTCTAGGACCCCATGGGCCTCACCAATGGACTCTCTGTGAGGCTGTGAGTTTCTCCCACCCCATAACTTCCTCAGATTTTTATAGCCAAAGGTTTTGAGTCTTCAGTTTCCTGCGCTGAAACCTTGGGTTTTTAGGTCTCTCTCGCTCCCCAATTGCTCTTCCTGGCTTATCCATGAGCAAATGTGGGACCGTCTGGTAAGCCAGCCCCGGCCACGCCTGAGCCGTCTGCTGCCTTGCCTTGCCGCACATCCTCTCTGCCCTCTTGTCTGCCTCTCCTACTGGTCTGGACGAATGTTTCTTGAACTCCTTGCTTGTTGAATTTCCATGCAGCTTGATTTTCTGGTGGTTCTGGTTTGTTTTTGTTTTTAAATTGATTGTTATCCTTCTTTAGGTTGTGTGAGGAAGTGAAGCATTTCTACCTATGCCTCCATCTTGGCTGGAACCTCAATAATGCGCGTGGTATATTTTTTAGAGTAAATTTAGCACTGCTTCTTTCCCCTGTATTTGCATATATTAGGTGTGCGTTGTCTAAATAATTAGTACCCTGCTGTTATTTTACAATTACTGTGATCTCTTTTTTAGTTCTTTTTTTTCTCTTAACATCTATCTTTCTAAGACAGAGGAATAGCAAAAAGGGAAGGAGACCATCTCACCATCTCCCTGGAACAAACTTGTACCTAGAAGAGACCAAATGCAACAGGTAACAAATTGCAGCCAAAACAGTGTGACTCCATCACCTGAAAAGTCCAGGACTCTCCGAGAGCCTGCCTTGCTGCTAGCCACTTCTCAGGGTGACCCAGTCACCCCTATCTAGGCAGAGTTTCCAGTTGGAAGTGGGGAGTCCTTGTAGTCTTGTCCTCTTGGCTCCCTGTCTGTGTCTCCACTGGGGCTTTTCCAAACCATTTCTACACTCCCCAAGGTCCTAGCCCTGAGTCACAATCCTGCTACTCTTAGTAAATGACCTCACTTCTAGTTTGGAAGTTCTAATCTCTCTGAGATCAACTGCTTCTTGCTTTCTTATTTTCTTACCTTATATTTTTCATGTGCTTAACACCCTCCCCCCTAGTCGCAACAGAAGAATCACCCTCCTCCTTTTCTAAGGCTAACTTCTGCCATCTGGGCTTCTCTCCAGCTCCTCAGTATCTGCTCCATCCACTTCCCTCCTCTCTTGCTTTTCTGGCTCTCCCCCTCTTTGTTTAAAAAAAAAAAAAAAAACCTCTGCATCACTCACATGTCATAGGCTGAACTCTTGTCAGTTCCACGCCTTCCTCCTGCCACCTTTCACCTCTTCCCTCATAGAACCTCGGCTCCCTCCTCCCGTTCTCCTGCCCTCTCCCTCTGTCCACTCTGCTTTAACGATTACCTTCTCTGCAGAGTCACTGATGACTCCAAATCTCTCAATCATTTAAATGTTGTAGGGTTCGTCCTTCTTGCCTTTCCACCTCACGTGGTACTTCTGACCACCTTTTCCTTCCCGAAGCCTCTCTTTCCTTAGGGTTGTCCACGTTTTATCACAACCCTTACTATTTTTGTTTCCATCTTACCTTGCTAAAACCTCTCTTCTCAAACTTTATAGAAAACTGACACTATACCGACAGGCTAAGATTTGGGTACTTTTTACATGTCTCTGATGTGCCAGGTGAACGTGTATAATTTGACCAAGCGAAGTAATTAGTAAGTAGGAGAGTCTGCCGCATGCGTGTTCTCTGCCATTTGTGTGGGCACATGTCTCCTGTTTGTTGGCTCTTTTCCTCCTCCAGTCCCTGGATGTGGGCATTTGCCAGCATTTATTTCTCAGCTTTCTCCACCACAGTTTCTTGTTTAGCCCTTTCATCTGTTCTCATGATTTTATCTAAATCTTAATTAATACGACTTCAAATCTTATCTTTAGCTGGATCCCTCTTCCATTAGTCCGTACATCTGTGTTTTTATTGGGTACCTGGATGCCACACAGCGCTTCAGAATCAGCAACCTAAGTCTATAAAGTGCTTTGAGATTCACATGCTCCTGCATTTATTAGCTTATGTAATCCTTTTCGTAATTTAGGGAGGTGAGTATTACCAACCACCTTTTACAAATGAGGCAGCTGAGGCTCAGAAAGGTTACAGGAGTTGCTTAAAATGGCACATGGAGAAAAACGAGACCTGGGTTTGGGAATTGAGATCCCTTTGCCTTTTTACTGCTGTAGGCTGTCAGGGGCCTAGTTCAAGGATGAAATTGCTATCGTCTCCCTCTGCTCTCAGTACAAACAGTAACAATAACAAAAAAAAAAAACAAAACAAAACCAAAAATGCAAGCCAACTTGTGCTGGCTCACACTTGTACTGCTGTGGGACTTCTTGGCCGCAGGGACCCTGCCTTACTACTTTCTGAGACCGTTGCCCTGCTCAGTGTCTGTTACCATAGAAAGACTTTATTAATAAGTGTCTGTTGATTTCAGTTGAATTAAGCATGCAGCTCTTCTGTCGCACACGCAGATCCCAAACGTTACAGTTATCCTCGACCCCTTCCGGTCTCTTTTAATGTATCGTACTAGTAAGTCCTGTAGAATGTTCCTCTTTCAGTGCTTCAGATACTTCTACGGTGCTCTCGTTCCGCTTCAAACGCATACACTCGGGTTCTTGTTTGCACATGTTCCCCGTAGTTTCACTGCGTCCCTCTACGTGGTCCTCAGGCGCCAGTCTGGGACTGTGCTAACGACAGGTTGTCTCCCCAAAACACAGCTCTCATCCTGGATGCAGATTTTTTTCTTGAATCATGTGGAAATTTTAGACATTGTCTGGCCCAGCCCAGCCCCAAGAAAAAAAATCAGAACATGGTCTCAGACCACCAGAGTCTCCCCTGTCGATGGGAGTGCACCCCCCAACAACTCCGGCTTCCTGGTGCCTGGTCCAGGGCTCTCCCCAGCCTCCCAAATGAAGTTTGGGTCTCTTTGTCCGGCATTGGGACACTCTCCATGACCCAGTTCCAACATGCTGTTCAAATTATCTGTCACTAATCACTAAATCAGTGACGAGCCAAAATGGGCTGTTTACCATTCCTTCAACACCCACTGCTCTGTTGCCTCCTTTCCTTTTGGGGGGAATTATCTCCGCACAGAATCTTTTTTATCAGCCTTCATCTTGAGCCATCCCTTCCACACGAAGTTCCCTGATTCTTCTCCAGTTGAAAATGTAGGGACTTTGCCGTCCGTGAGTGTTCCCAGCACTTTGCTTTTCTGCTCTGCGTTTACCTCGGACAGCCTCGCATCATTCTGTGCTCCTGTTATCGCCCCACCATTTGTAAGCAACCTCAGAACCAGAAAGAGCTGTACCTTGCTCACTGCCGCATCCCTCTCCATCCAGTAGAGAGGACGGGCCTGGCGTGGAGTTCGCAGCTGTCTGATGACGGAAAGATAGTACTGGGGAAAGTTCTGATCTGTGTGTGGGGCATATTGGACGTAGTTCACCCGGCAAAGAACTTTGGATTTAGCATCCAGTGGATTGATGCTTTGCTTCCCACTTTTTCTTGCCATTCTTGTCCCATTACTCACTGCTTGAGAAATGAGATCGCTTCCACGGGTGGTGAAAATCCACCTGTTTCCATTAGTCACACCTCTGCGGCTTGCTGTGTGCGGCCTTGGGAGCAGCGGGTGTTTACGTCCTGGGACGTGGTGTTATATTTCACAAATAGTGTGTATGTGACATGGTGAGTGGTCCTCTCCAGGGGTGCGAAATTCTAATTAGCTATGTAAATGTTCAGTTTGTCTAATTATAATACAAAGACTTACAAGGAAATAATATGCCTAACCAAAAAGAGAACTCACTGAATATATATATAAATATATTTTTTCCATATCTACTGACCTTTGGGTGCTAAGTGAGGTAAATATCAAGGAGAATATGTGTGAAGTTGCAATAATAATTAATGAATTATGTAAGATAAGATGTAGTGTTCAGATTTGCTTTTGCCTTTGGCAAATATGGGCTAACATGACCTTGATTTTTTCCGGCAGTTTTTTTTTCTGCTCTTCCCTCCCATCTACCCTACTTATTTATATGCTGTAGTGAACTTGCAGGAGGTGAGGGCTGCATTGTTATCTATGTCATGGGGAAAGATGAAAGGATGTAATTGGCCTTCACCAAAATTTATTGCTCCCAGCCAGTTTGATCCTAGCAACTTGAACTGTTTCTGCATGTAGCCAGTAATTGAACGTTTTCGCTCATTTTCTCCAGCCATCTCAAGGACCAAATTATCCAGACAAGTTGTACAATTCAGTTACTAAGCAAACAAAAACAGACCAATTATCTACCATTCGCTACTAGGTCCTAGGAGTGTAGCCTAGACACGAATGTAAGCTGAATTGCGTTATTTTGGTGACGGGCCCTGGAAAGACCTCGTTCTCAGAGCATTATTTGTGTAGGGCCTAGACTCAGGGCCACCGCTGTCCAATAGAAACAAAATGTGAGCTTCAGATGCATTTAAAGGTTTTCTAGTAGTCACATTAAAAAAATCCAAATGGCTGAAACTAATTTTAGTACTATATCTTACTTAACCCAATATATCAAAATATTATCATTTTAACATGTAGTGAACATTTTAAAAATTACTGTGAGATTTTAACTTTTTGTTGTTGCTACTAAATCCTTGAAATCTGCTATGTAGTGTATACCTCTCAATTCCGAGTAGCCATGTTTCAAGTTTATGGCAGTCGTGTGCGGGCTAGTGGCTGAGAGCATCTAGGCTGATTGGGATGGGATTGTCTGAGAAGGAGAAAGGTAAAGGAATAATTTTATCACGACTCTTAAATGGGAGTCAGCACACTTTTTCTGTTATGGACCAAATAGTGAATATTTACACTTTGAAGGTCTTATGGACTTGGAAGCAACTGTTCAGCTCTGCCATTGGAGCACAGTAGTAGCCACAGACAATACATAAACAATGGGCGTGGCTATGTTCCAATAAAACTTTATTTATAAAAACAAGTGGTGAACAGATTTGGTTTGTGGGCTATGCTTTGCTTCTCCAGTTATTAAGTTTGAAACAAATTGCTCTATCATGTAAAAAACACGATTTCTGTTCAGAATTGTTTCTATGTCAGATAATTTTATTTGTATTGAGAAACTAACAAATATAGCAAATGACAGGTTCTATATTTTATAGAACTCTTTGATAAAACTATGGCCGATGCCTACTTTGTTATGACTTTTTATCTATTGGTTTAGAAAATGAACAGTTTTTATATCAGTATTGACCAGAACTTTTTTTCTCTCCCCCTACCCTTTTTTTGGCTGGAATAACATGCATTCCTACATGTATTATTATCTTACAACAGGTAAGACCCTTTCTTTTTGAATTCTGATTCTGCCCAATGTTATAAAAAGTCAATATTAAGGTTTGTTTTTAATTTAAGTGTTCAAGAAAATAGCATGAAATAGTTTCCATAAACTTGTTTTAAATTAAAATGTTTTCAGCTACAAGGAAATAATCGTTGGCACAGAATATGCAGTGACATAGATCTCAGTCGACTTTGGAATGTCCCCTGAATTTTATAAAACACGGTTTACACTTACTACACAGTTTTTTTAAAAAAATAACTGGGTGCAAGATTATTCTGTTTTATCTTATCATTCTCAAGTTGAATATAAGACATTATAAATCTATACATGTCTTTATCTGTGTTGTTATAATTAGGAATGCTGGCAGGAGACGCCCCTCTGTGCTAGGGCATGGGAGTCTGTGCTGTAGCCTGGGGAGTCGGGCCAGGAGCTGCAGGGAACTGGCTGTTGGGTTACGTGACGGTTGTGTTCAGGTCGGTGATGTGCTCATTCGGGGCGCGACAGGAGAGTATAAGGAGAGAAGTTGTAAACATCTTTAAGTCTCTTCTTCTTCTGCCATTTTACTGTGTCTTCCAAAAGATGTGTGTAAAGATTTTCTCTCCCCCATTTAAAGCCACATGACTCTGAACCCCTCTGGAGATGGGTCCGCCTGGAGGGGCCTGGTCACCTGGTGAGGTGGTGACGGACTCTCAGTCGATTCTCTGTGGTGCCTGATCTAGACCTTCCCCCCCAATCTGCTCTAAGCACCATCCTCCCTCCATTCCCTCTTCCAGACACAAAGAAGGGAAAACCTTCTGAGAAGGAACTCTGTTTTCCCTTTCCAGCCCCCAAATGGCCTTTCTATTCTTAATCTTTCTTCCTCTCTCTAATTTCAAGGAAAAAAGTTTTTTGTTTTTTTTTCAGAAGCTGTCTTTTTTACTTGTCACTGGTTTCTACCTCCTCTAATTTCCTCTGGGACATTGTTCCATCAGGTAAGCCTTTCCCTGTGGCATTTTGAATCCATTTCCCTCCAGCAGATTTTTTAACTCCTCAAACGCCCGTTAGGTCTCCTCAGACCTGAGAGAAGCAGAGGAAACTGCCTTCCACTTTGCTTTTCTTCCTCCCTTTTTTCACCATGCGTCTTGGAAGCAACATCATCACCTCCTTTTTCTTACACAGCCTTTCCACCATAATTTCGCCCCGGAACTCCACGGGCATGTGCTCCCAGCACGGACCTCAGCGGCCCCATTGCAGGCTTGGCCTGACCACTCGGCACCCTTGGAGAGCCTGGCATGGCTGCAGAAGGTCCACCTGGGTGGACACTGAGCCAGACTCCAGCTCTGCTCCCTCATCTGTGCTCCGTTCCATGTTGCAAATGCCGCCCGCTACCACTCAAATCAAATACTCCCCAATAGCACCATCATCATCCTTTTGGTGTCTTCCTTACCAGATCCTTCTGAAGGCCTCGGTTCCTCCCTGCCCTGACTTTACCGTTCCCTCTGCCTCAGCCAGGTGTGTTCTCTGTGAATCATGACCGCCTCTTCCCCTGGCTCGCCTCTCCTGTCTGTTGCTGTCAGCTTCATCTCTGGAAACATACTTCTGATCCCACCACTCTCCTGTTCCAAAATCTCCCTCGACTCCTCACCATTATTGGTAACGGGTAGAAAGCGCTCAGACCGGGGCCCAACACATGCGAAGCGCTCAATGGATGCCAGTTGTTTTCCTTATCCTCTTGTTCCTCTTCATCATCTGTATTCTCAGTTTCCTATTTTGCCAGTTCAAAGGCTTCTATGATGTGGGACAACTTTCATTTCTACTTTATTTTCCACTGTGCCCTTATATGTTTGTTGCTCTTCTCTCCCCAGACTTCCACCCTTAGGTAATGATTGCATCCGTAGGTACACAATTGTCCCTCCTTACCTGTGGGCAGTATGTGTCAAGACCCCCAGCAGATGCCTGAAACCTCAGATAGTGCTGAGCCCTCTATATACTATGTTCTTTTCCCATATCATATGTATATATATCTTTTCACTTAAAGGAGGCACCTTATGGCTTCTCTTTGGCATATCTGGATTTCCAGAACCACTACTCTTACGCTTTGGGGCCGTTATTAAGGAAAATAACATTGACTCGAGCACAAGCACTGCGACACCAACAGAGATCTGATAACAGATGGCTGGTGAGAGACTAGTGGGCAGGGAGCATCTCAGCACTATCTGAGGTTTCAGGCATCCGCTGGGGGCCTTGACACATACTGCCCACAGGTGAGGAGGGACAGTTGTGTACAGCAGGAGAGGCTGGACACAGGGACGATTCACGTTCGGGGCAGGACTCCAGATACTACATCACACTACTCTGAATGGCGCTCAATTTAAAACCTGTGAGTTGTTCATTTCTGGATTTTATTTTATTTTATTTTATTTTATTTTATTTTATTTTATTTTATTTTATTTTATTTTATTTATCTTTAGAGGGGAAGGGAAGGAGAGAGGGAGAGAAATATGAATGTATGGTTGCCTCTGTGCATCCCTTGCCAGGAACTGGCCCGCAACCCAGGCATGTGCCCTGACTGGGAATCGAACCGCGATCCTTTGGTTCGCAGGCCCGCGCTCAATCCACTGAGCTACACCAGCCAGGGCTGGAATTTTTAATTTAATAGTTTTGGACCTTGGTTGACCGGGGAAACAATCCATGGAAATGGAAACTGTAGACAAGGGAGGACTCTTGTTCCAAGGACCAAGGCTAAGACAGTGACCGCTGCATGCAGTTCCTGCCCTCAGGTACCTCTCAGGCCAGTGGGGACCACAGGTGCATGGGCAGGAAAGTGTTGTAGAACCTGATAGATCCTACAATAGAGTGAAATACTAAGCAAGGGACCCTTTCTATTTTTAATGTTTTCCTAAAATTATGACTACAGAGCGAAGGTAAGTACAGAACTAAGATTCTAAAGTGAGCTACCAACAGTTTGGGCCGGACCCCCCTCCCATCTTCCTCAGGCTAACCAAGAGGTAGCAGAACTGCTGTGAGGGGTCAGGAGAGCCCTGGAGAGGGACGTGGGGTCCTCGGTACAGTTGGCCTTGGTGGGGCCGGTTTCTGGTGCTGCCCCCCTCTCCTCCAGGCCACATGCAGTGTGGTGGAGGCTCAGGGAGAACTGGACTTCTGCTTGCAGAAGGGGAGAGTGGCATCTGATGCTGGCCTAGGTACGTGCTGAGCTTCTGGACCTGCAGGCCCTCCCTGGAGAGGCCCGTGGAGCAGAAGGGACCAACACAGACTGGAAGACCAAGGGGGAGTTTTCGGAGAGTGTGACCTGTGCGCGCAAACAGTGGTAATATTACAGAAAGGGCCTGTTTGTGCTCAGATATTGTTACCAAAACGCTGCTCCCTCCCCCAGGGTCTCTCTGTTCTAGGTTCGTCCTTTCCTGCCGCCGGTAGGAACTGTGGCTCTCAATGCCAGAGTTTGGTAAAGGGGAAAGGAACTATTTATTCAAAAGTTGTACCGATTTAGAGTAATGGCGGAATGTCACCATTAAATCTCAAAGTCCCTTTAAAATACCCCCAAACACACACGTAGACATGCCTTCCCCCTTTGCCCAACCGTATCCGGGCTAGACTCCCAGTTCCTCCCAGTGACCTGTGCTAGGCTGGGCAGGACTCCCGCGGTCCCCAGCATCAGTAGCTCTGTCACCATGATCTCCAATGCTTAATCTAAAGCCACGCGGCACCTTCTCATGGTGCCCCAGCGAGATTCCTTTCACCCCTTTCCTTCCTGCATGGTCTCCATTGTTGCCCGTCCCTTGTGGCTGGCTGCCTGCCTTTCAGTTTAAAGCCCAGCCTGGAACCGCCTCTGTTACCCCGTTTCCGACCCCTCCCACAATTGGCTACATCTGCCAGCACTCGCATTTCCTGCCTTCCTCGGCTGCCATTGTTAGTCTGGGCAGGCTTGGCCCTGTGGCATGGAGCGAACCATCTCCAAGCTGTTGCGCAGATGCTGTGATGTGGGGCCGGGAGGGGTAGCACTGCCTCCCAGTTACGTCATGGGTCAGAGTCACCTCCCTCTCCCTAGCTAGCCTGCTGTTAATGGGCAAAATAACCATGTTTTGCGTATAGGTATGAAGCTAGCCCGCTGTTGATAGGTAAAATAACTCTCAATTCCCTGTGCTGCTCATTCTCCCAGCCCCCATGTTAGGCCTTTGGGGGCCCTGGGACCTCTCAGCTGCCACCCCATTGCAGAAACCCACCTAACAGAGAGACTGGTGCGTACTGCTCTGTTGGAGATTTTGAGTGTGGGGAGCTTGCTAGAGAACCCTGCGGTGTGGGAAGGATCATACCTGGAAACCAAATGAGGGTGCTCTCTCCTCCTTGGCTGCCCGCAGTCCCGGGTGTGTGCACAAGACATTTTCCTGGTATAAAACTTGACTTGTGGAACCTAGCAACAAAATGCTTTTTTGAGCTTTTTCCCGTTTTTATTTCTAGGGACAAGCAGAACAGAGTGGTAAATTTTTGAGCTAAAATGTTTCCAGTTTTAGTGCATCCTTTAACTATACATAAAATAAAGCCGCATGTGCTTACACGAGACGAGATCACAATTTCTTATATTGTAAGCATTTTCCTAGGAAAAAGTACTTGGGAAGGCGGTTCCTTTCCTCCTCCCAGGGGGCACACTGACCTTAGGCGACTCCTTCGGCTGTACCAGCTTTCCCTGGCAGAGAGAGCAGGTGGCCATTTTTCGGGGAACAGGCGATGACTGGGCCATGAGATCCTGTCCCAAGACCATCACAGGGGTCACAGCCAGGCTTCAGCAGCTCCGCAGGTGAGACGGCACCGAGGGGGAGAGTAACAGTGGTGGGAGGAAGGAAGCGCACTCAGACACCTCGGAGCCCTGGCGGAGGCAATTCCCTTGCCACGTTCCCCTCTAATACAGCACCCCCCCCCTTGGGAGCCATTTCTTAGGCCCCCCAAAGGATCGAGGCCTTGGGACTAGAGTGTAAGGTATTAGGGCACACTGGAGCATTCCGCTGAGCTCCTGAAATGCCATCATGCATTATTTACACCTGTTGATGCAAAAATATATTGCAAATGAATTTAAATGAGAGATAGTATTTCTTCTCTTCCCTTGACGGTAGAGTCAGACTGGATACATTCCTTTATTTCATTTCATCCTGTCTGCTGAAATGGGCCAGCATGTTCTAGAAATAAGCCTTTCTCTTTGAGGCCAGTGAAGTGGCACAACTCAAGGAAATTTTTCCTTGAATAAAAGTTGTGGTTTTTTTTTTAAACTGGCTTTGAAGTTGTGTTACATTATCTACTGATCAGCTTTGGGGATCTTAGAAGTTCTGTCATTTAACGCTCTCCAGTAAAATAGAGCTGCAAAGCTATAGGTGAGTTGTTGGGGGGGGGGGGAGACAATTATGGCATGTCTCTGCAGACTTACCCCTCGCTTCTGATGGCACTAGGAGAACGTAATGGGACAGAGAGCACAGTTGGATGATTTATCAGAATAGTGTTTATTGTCTATACTAATTTGGTGGCTGTTAAAGAACCAGATATAAAATAATCTTTAGACAGTAATCACGTTATTGAGTGTTCAGAAGGTGTCAGGTGCTGTTGAAGCATTTTACATATTGGATTTACTTAAATCCAGTCCCCGGGGAGCGATATTACTATCACCTGTTTTGTAGTGGTAGCCAGGGAAGAGCAGCCAGATCACGTAGCTTGCGTAGGGGCAAAGAGCTGGGAGGAGAGGAGGGCGGGCTTTGCATCCAGGAGGACAAGGGCCAGAGTCCACCCTAAATTGTTGTGCTGCACACCCTCCACCCCACCCCAGCTCGTGCTGCCGTGAGCAGGACACCACTGGCCCAAGGCCCACCTAACCCGTAATCCCACTTCGTGTTTACACGCAACTCTCAGTCACCTGACATTGGAACTTGGCTTTTACTGCTATAAGTTAACAGGAGCCGACTCTTTCCAACAGGGGGGCCTAAGATAAGTGGCTGAGAAGTTAGCTATTTCCAGTCTTCAGTGTTTTATGTTAGCACCATAGCAGCTGATAGACAGACAGACAGACAGACAGAGACAGGTAAATAGACAAATGGGCTGAGGATAGTTCACGGGCCTGGACGGCTACTGGCTGGAAAGGTCCTCTTTTAAGCCTTGTTAGGCTCTCATGTGACTAATGCAAATAGCAGGTGGGTACTCAGATCCGTGAATTTATATTCCTGCTACTTTTACCGGACACAAAGCTCATGATACAGGAAGTAACTTGCTCACTTGGCCACATTTTTCTGAACAATAATAGACAAAACAAAATGAATCCTATTTTCCCACTAGATTCTGTTATTTACTTAGTTGAGTATTTATTTTCTTGAGGATATTCTCATCAATATAATAAAATCACTATGAAGAGTAAAAATCCCACTTAAAAATAACACTTGAAATCTTTTTAAGTGACTTAAGATTATAACCCCAGATAAAGCAATGCAGAAAAGAAACTTTCCAATACTAATGTGGCGGGTTTCACTGGGGAAGCCACAGAGGAACGTGATCTCTACGTCCCAGGCTGGAGGTGGAAACTCAGCTGTCAGGAGTCACAGAACTCTCTGTCTCACTTGCTCAGTGGTGCCGAAAATTATTCTGCATTGCTCCTGGCAGACACCCCTGCAAGTCAACTCCGTGTCCTCTATCTTCTGTTTCCCATGTGACCCAGTCCTCATGGCTGCTGCCCTCAAAGGCAGCAGCTTGCGGCAAGGACTGCTCCTGCTGCAGTGAACCTCTCTGGGCTTCAGGTTCCACGTCTGAAAGTGGGCGTAACCACGGTGTATGCCTCAGAGGACTGCTATCAGACACCGAGACGGCTCCGACCTCTGCTTTCCTTGGGAGAAAGACGGAAAACACTGTGCTCTAAAATACGGGTTGGGGACAAAAGTAGGTTTACAGTTGTTTTTATAGAAAAAATGCAATAACAAATAACTGATCAGCTTTGATATTCTTGATAATGTAAGAATAAACTCCATGTTTTGCATACTTACAACTGTAAACCTACTTTTGCCCCACCCTGTATTAAGGAGGCAAAAAGATCACTCGTTGGGATTAACATTGTCTTCTGCTCCAAAATATTCTTTTAAACAGAAACATTGAAAACTTTTAAAACAGTGGGTATTTAGGCGGTTAAAAGTGATTTAAAATATTTCACTGTACAACATTACCTAAGCAGTTTTTGTGCATCACTTTATAGATTAGATTTGCCCTCTAGCAATACCCTTGGATCCGCCACTCGATCAGTACAACCTTGCAGTGGTCCCCAGGAAGTGGACTGTGCCTGTGATTGGACTGAGGAAGAGTGAGGACTCTCTTTTAAAAACTCACTCATCCACTTGGCAGCTTTCCCATCCACCCTGATTGAAGTATCACAAGACCTGTGGTTTCTCTGATTCCTGGTTTACGGCTGCTTTTGCAAAATGGGTGAAGGACTCTGCTCTGAGCCTTAGTGTGCTCACCTGTTAAATGACCATGGGCTCATGTTAAAAGGCAATAGCTTTGGGCTGTACTGCCCAGGCCTCACTTGTGGGGGGGCTATTGCCAAGTGGCTCTGCCACTTACCAGGTGAGCGACCTCACAAAGTTGCTTTTCTAAGCTTCTTTGGGTGATTAAATGGGATAATGGAAACCTTCTGTCACTAAGAAAGTGCTCGCTAAGCCTCATTCTCAAAGCTGGTCCTTCTTAACTCCTACTGGCCCCATGCAGGTCCTTAGAATCCAGAACTGATTACCTGGCCAGACTCAGTGTCTTGGGGGGCGGGGGGGGGTGCAGAAGAGTAGTTCACTGGCTTTAGAGCAACCAAACTGTTTGCTGCTCAGTTTGATTCCCGGTCATTCAAGACCCCTTCGGCAGATGTTTACTGAGACTTTCCTGTGAGCGGAGGATACAGCAATGTGTGGGGCAGGCTGGGTTCCCGCTCTGGCATTGCACTCAGCTTAGACCTTTTGTGAACAGACCCTGCAGCGTCGGACCCGCTGCTGTGGTCGGGACCAGAGAAGGGCCGCTTAGTGGACACAGGGTTTCCCTTGGGGGCGTCAACCAGTCCTTGTTGACGCTAGTTCAACACCAATAGGAAACCCCAGTTCGGGGTGCGGTGAAGAAGGGAAGTTTATTTAGTGCTAACAGCTCCGTTGCGATACAGCACAGCTCTGAGAATAGTGTGACTGTGGAACAGCTTGAGAGTGTTGCAGCACAACGATGAAGCAGTACAGCTGTGGGACCGCACGGCTGTGAGGCGGCCCTGGGGCGAGATCCCTCTCCAGCTAGGCAGCTCTGCTCCCCTCCCCTCTGCTCCGCCTGCTCCGCTCCCCTCTGGTCCAGCATTATGTGCGTTTTTTCTGATCTTCGGTGTTTCAGCTCCAGGTGGGGAGAAGCAATCTTCAGTCTTCGGTGGAAAGGGACAGTGAGCTGTTCACGCCAGAGGGGAGCTAACTTACACGGAGAGAAATCTCCACCCCTGCTCCTTGATTGGCCCGTTCTCACGGCTCCAAATCCTCATTGTTTCATTGGTGCAAACAGCGCTGTCCTGATAGGTTGGAGTGGATGTCCTCTGATTGGTTGGTTAAGATGCTAATGAGGCCATAGCTGCACAGCTCCAATGGGATGGGAAGGACTGAGTCCTACTGGTTGAAATACCCTCACAGGAGCTCCTTTATAAGTGTTGGCTCGGATGGCAGGAACACAGTGAAGACTTGTGGCTTCTGTGATAGATCCTCTTTAGCAACAGCTGCCAGGCTCTGTTTATAAATTTGAGCCCAGTTAGTCACCAGGAGCCCTTCTCGACAGGTGCAATTATTCTTAGGGTCAACAGGGGTAATGCAAATATTTTAGAACTTGATATAAATGGTGACTGTACAATATTGTACTAAATGCCACTGAATCATACACTTTAAATGGTTAATTTTATGTTGTGTGAATTTTATCTCATTATGAAAAAGAGAGAGAGAGATCCTATAGTCAGCTCCTGGACCTGGTTTTTAATGACCTTAGACAATTTCTTCTCTGAAAATCCCTTCCCTTTACTTGGAAGTTTCTTTGAAACTCATGGGTCAGGGCCAGTCAGTAGCCTAAATAATGTGATTTCAGATATCTCATAGAGTGCTTTTTTACGTGTAACAAGTTAATAATTAACCAAATCTCCTAGTAACGCCTAAAGTTTTAGAAATTCCACTCTTTCATGCAGGGTAATGACCCTTTTTCCAAATGCTCTTTGGGGGCTCCCAGGGAAGGGAACAGAAGACTAAAAGTGCTGTAGGTGAACTTGGCCTCAGTCTTGGTTTCCATGGGCTGTCCTGCCACCGATGGTGCAAGCCTGCTGTTAAAGCTCTGAGAGACATAATGGAAAAAAGCAGGGGATCTGATGGAGGGCCACCCACGGGGTGCCAGTTTCCTCCTTTCCCTGTACTCCCCTGACCTGGAACTAAGGCAGCGATGATCACTTTGCATAAAACTAAAGAGCGTGTCTGTGCTGCTGACAAGGAGTGTTTGAGGGCTATTGCAGGGTTCCTGTTGAAGTCGGTGTCGGAGAGCACCTGGTTGAATTAGTTATCTTAATGGGGAACACACCCACCATTCTGACGGAAGATGTACGGGATTCGGGCATTCGGCCTGAGTTGGAGACCGTCTGAGACAGCCATTTGTCTCCTTGTGGCTGACATGGATGTCTCAGATTCAGTCGGTTCTGTGGAGTTGTTCCGTTTCTGTTCACTGTTGGGTGGAGAGAGAGAGAGTGAGAGGCACAGAAGAGGAAAGAGAGAGGAAATGAGTTTACATGTGGCCGAATAGGATTTACTTCCATAGCATCCAAAGAGTAAATAGGCGAAGCTTCTATACTTACTGGTAGTAAATAAATCATAATCCAAAATAAAGCATTTAATTGCTCATGAAATGTAGACCACAAGGAATCCAAAACTACTTGGTCAGGTCCTGACCCAAGTTTTTAACTCCTGTTTTTTTTTTTTTTTCCCTAAAGAGTAATAGATGATTTTTTGTGGGAGTTAAGAAATTCTACTCTTTCCCTTTATTTCCTCCCCGGAGTGTGGTCGGATGGTTAAATCATGCTGATACTGTTCTCTTGTCCAGGGCGGGTCTTCTTTTAAACCCAAGGTAATGGCTGTAGGACGGTTCCTTTAACACCGGTTCACCTCAGCCCATGGCGAGAAATGTATTTTATGTCTCAAACACACACAACCATAAATTATATTATTAAATAATCTTTAGGTATATCCAGATATTAAAAAGAATTTTGTGAGATGGATTTTGCAAAATATTACCTATCATGTAGGCATGATATATTTGTTATCCAGTTTCCTTCTTCTTATGCTGTCATTTTCTACCCCATGTCACACAATTTCACGTCACAATGTGCAGCATAAAACACGCTGGCTTTGAGGAATACAGGAGCCAAGTTTTGGGTCTCTCTGAATTCCTGAACCAACATGCAAAATTTCTGTTTATTATGTGCATTTTTCTGGGCATTCATCAAATTTTTTAAAGGTGGTATTAGTGACCCAGAAAAGCTGAAGAACTGCTCTAGAGGGCCACCAGTTTCATAATAGATCAAAGGTTAGTTTGATGTTTATAATTAATTTAATTACAACTGTAGTTTAGAGGTAGCATTAATGTGAATAGCAAGGTAAGGAGTTCGTCTCCGTCACTTTGACAGTTTCTTCTTCCTCGCACGTCCTCCTACGCTGCAGCATCACTCATGTTAAATGAAAGGTTGGGCTGCATTATTTTCAGGTCTCTTCTAATTGTAACTTTAAACAAATACTTTATCTTTTATTATTTAAAAAGTAATATATGTTTATCATCATAAATGTACAAACTCAGACAAAAGAGAACAATTAAAACTACCCACTAAACAAACACCTTAAAAAATTAACATTTTGGTGTCTATCCTTTGAGTCTTTTTTTCTATATATGAATGTACCAGATATGTGTTTTATAAACCATAGTTTTTATGTTACTGTAAAAAAATTTTATGACTTGCTTTGCTCACTATAGCATCATTTCTCTATGTTATATATATTCTACTGTATTTTTTTATGTTTGGAGATAACCTGTAGAATATTTAATTGGCTAATTTATTTAACCAGTTTTTAGCATTGGACATTAATGTACTTCCAATTTTTTACCCTGTCATAACATTAAAATGAGCATCCTGCTGCACAGCATTCCATTGTGTAAATGTACCATAGTTTTTTGATCCACTCATTTACTGATGGGCACCTGGGTTGCTTCCAGCACTTGGCTATTGTACATTGTGCTGCTATGAACATGGGGCAGAAAGAAAGAAGGAGCTTGTACCCTTCTCAGCAGCATGGATGGAACTGGAGAGCATTATGCTAAGCAAAATAAGCCAGGAAGTGAAAGACAAATACCATATGATCTCACCTTTAATAGGAACCTAATCAACAAAACAAACAAGCAAAATATAACCAAAGACAGTGAAATTGAGAACAGACTGACAGTCACCATAGGGGAGAGGGGAGGGAATTTCAGGGGAAAAGGGGAAGGGTTTACAGGAACAAGTGTGAGGGACACATGGACAAAAACTAGGGGGAGTGGAAATGGGAGGGAGCTGGGGAGGGCTGGGGCGGTGGGCTGGGATGGGAGTAAAAGACAGAGAACTGTACAAGAACAATGATTAAAATAAAAGTAAAAAAATGAAAAAAAAATAAAATAAAATGAACAACATTCTTGCAGCTTTCTATACTTACTTCATATTCTTAATACAAATTCCTACAAATGGAATAGCTAGGTGTGATAATATAAATATTTTTGAGGCGTATTCCATAGTGATACATATTACAGATTACCCTCTTAAACGGCCAGTTGCAACGTAGACTCAGGGCCAAGTTTGCCTGCCGCCTTACACGTCCCTAGTTTTCCAGGCGCAGTGTCCATGTGGCTCAGCGAGCCACGCTGCTATGGAGCATCACGGTGCACCTTTTGGCCAGAAGATCTTTTCGGTTTCCCTTCACAGAGGAGTGCCAATTCAATAACATGGGGACTTCTTGGGGGAGGAGATCCATATGGGTAGTGAGTTGTCTATCTGGCAGTAATCGAATGGAACCCTTAGCTGAATTGGATCTGCTGGTGACGCCTACCTAAGGGGATTGCTGCAAGTCCAGTCAATAAAGCAATCTCAACTGTAGGAAAACCTGAACCCCCTGTTTAGAGAATAAATAGACAAAGGACTTTTCCTTTGAAGCATTGTTAATTAAAATAGAGTTTGAAGTACTCTTGAGCTGTAGGAAGCAGATTGGGTATTTCTCAGAGGTCACCTTTTATGAAATGTGACTTGAATTTCCATCTTATGCCAGATCTGGACAGAAGCCTTGCAGAAGTCCTCTCTCCTTCCCCAGAGTAGCTGCATTTGCATGGGGTTCTGGGTAAATGAGGAGGCTTAGAGTAGCTAAGCTGGGAAAAACCATAATATGTCATTGAAAGGAAATTTAATTAGCATGATTTAGCTTGGTCTGATGATAGAAGCAGCCCGTTGCCTCACAATTAAATGAAGGTATAGTTTTCTACTGGTTTGATTTAGGGAAAATTTTGTGAAATCTGGATTTCCAAAAAAAATGTTTCCAAACTTTTCCCAGTGTGAATGTTAGTGGTAATAACCCAGACCTTCCTAGCCTGTCCTGCTTGTGTGATGGCAATGAGGGCCATACCAATAGTGATGCTATCGGTAACTGTCATCCCCACCCGTACGCCATGTGGCCACACCCATAGCCAATTCTCCTCAAGTAGCTGGGGGGGGGGGCCCTTGGGGGATGTCTCCTCTCATGTGTTCCCTCTGAGGCCCTGTACACACCCTTTGAGTCCAACTCTGTACCTCTGCCTTGGCTTCTGGCACCTTCTGCCCCAGGTGCCATCTCTGTACTTCCAACCATAGTAAAGATCAGTGCTCAGCTAAGACTTGATGACTTGGGTTGATTGCACCCTCAAGGGTACCAAATATTCTGTGTTCCTTGGAGCCTACATTTCAGTAAGGTCACATTGTTATGTGTGAAGGGGAGCTTGCTCCTTTCCCAGGTTCATTGCCATACTTTGCCTCAGGAACATCAGAGTAGAGTGCTTATGCCCCCAGGTCACCGAGAGAGCCACTCGCCAAAAAGGCTTCTTTGGTTCCTCCATGTTGGCCTTCTGTTCTCTGGGGATGGATCTGTGAGCCTCTGCCCTGCCCTATTCAGAATCACTGCACCCCTGCTACCCAAGGTCAAGTTGGTGACCTTACTCTTCAGGTAAATTCAGTTGCTGGAAACACCTCAACTTCTCCTGCACAGATACCTGATAGACTCCTCCTCTTGTAAGTTTGCCAGATATCCTCAGAGATGTCTGAGCCTGGATTCAGGCTACCAATCTATGAAACAGGCAACTTACGGGGGGGAAAGTTCAGGCTCAGAGAATGAAACAGCTCACCCAGCTAGTAAGTGATGATTTGTTCTGATCCGAGAAGCCTTGTCCCAGGCTCTTTGAGAAAATTTCCGATACTTCGCTTGAGTCCAGTGCCAGGCAGTTGAGCCAGGGCTGGTAGGCCTGTGGGCTTAGTGTGAAAGTGCCATCCTCTGCATTTCTATCTCGCCTGAGCTGTTGGCCATGCCCTGTGCAACCAGGTTCTGCCCTCGAGGAAGGGTTCTTTTCCAGTTGAATCCTTGGGGTACTGTGGAATTTTACTGGGTAAACCCTGAAAATCTAATTGTAGATAATGGTGACACCTTACAAATTACAGAGGCTTACACGTTTGCTGGAAAATCCCGTCCTGTTAGCACGCAACTAAAGAGAGACCTGAGAGGTTATTTTCACTGTGGAGAATCTGACCTCTTTTTCTTTTGGGGGACCAGGCTGGTCCCCAAGTCTTTTCAGATGATTGCTAATAGCTTTATGTTGTGGTGGAAAGTCAGAAGCTGTTTTTTTCTCCTCCCTCACTTATGATGTTGCTTGAATGGCATCTGGGGCCTTTTCCATGCTGTTGTGGTTAACCCTGTCAGAGGGAGCACGGAGCCATTCATGGGGAAACACAACATTTGCAGAAAGGATCAAAGCCCTTTGAAAGGAGAGGACAGGAAGGCCCTCAGACAGAGTGCTGCCTTGCCGTGACCGCTGTGTCACTGGCCACCTCCAGGGCTGATTGGTCCGAAGAGGGACAGGTCCAGTCATCCTGCAGCCACAGGCTCCCATGTGTGTCACCGATGGGGCGTAGCCCACAGGTGCGCATGTAAAAGCTGCCGGAGCATCAGGCACGTTCTTTGTGTTTGGAAATGATTTAATATAATACCCCGACTCACCTTATTTTCATAAATTTCTCTTTCTCAGAGGAAAATTTGAACATTTCTCTCTTTTCTAATTTCAGTTTTTATGAGGTTGACATTTTCCCCAGTTTCTTGTTGCCTATAAATTACCGAAATATAGTAAGTGATTCTAGCTGATCTAAGGAGCCAGTTACAAAAATAATGATGCAGAAAGGAATGCAGAAGTAGAAAATGGTCGATGTTTTAAATTTAGTATTTGCCCCCAAACCCCAAGCTATGCTTTAAAGAAATTTTGTATTAAGTGTAGAATTCTCTAGTAACTTAAAAGCCATTTCCATAAAGAAAAAATACTATTTGAGATTGTGCAGTGCATTTTATATATAAACATACTCTCCCTTTTAACACCCTTAACATACTCTTGCTCTTCTCAGTTCTGTCCTTGGTGTTTTAGCTACACAATCTTTCTAGTGACTTCTCTCAAAACCGTATTTTGGAGTGGTGAACAGACTCTATGATGATCCCTGTAATTCCGACTCCGTGGTGTTCATTCATACCCTTGTGTAAGCCCCTTATGGTTTGTGGGACCTGTGAGGAACCGTATAATACAGCAAAGGCCTTATCTGATTACATTAGGTAGGTTGTCATATCTGTCCTTCTAAGAGACTCTCTCCCTTTCTGGCCATTTTGGAAAAGCTCATGTAGCATCATGACCTGAGAATAACCTCCAGCTGTCACCCCGGTGAGACCCTCAGTCCAGTCGTCTACAAGGCAGTGAATGCTCCCAACAGCCACATGAACTTGAAAGAGCATCCTTGCCCAGTTCAGCCTCAGGTGAGAACACGGCCTGGGGCGACATTTTAATGGCAGGTTCTTGAGACCCTGGGATGGAAGACTCAGCCAAGCTGTGCTTGGATTGTTGGCCCACAGAATCCCTAAGAATGTAAGTGTATATTGCTTTAAGCCACTGAGTTTGTTGTGATATTGTTACACAGCAATGGACAACTGATACATTTTGATACACATTTATTTTCTGAGTTTTACATTCATATAATCTTGAATCATCTGTTTGAAAGTTTCTTGAGCATCTACAACAATGCCAGGCTTGATGTTAGGTGCTCGAGAAACAAAGAATGAACAAATCATAGTCTCTTTAAACTGTATTAATAATCAGCCCTGGCTGGTGTAGCTCAGCGGATTGAGCACAGGCATGTGAACCAAGGGATCATGGTTCGATTCCCAGTCAGGGCACATGCCTGGGTTGCAGGCCAGTTCCCGGCAGGGGATGCACAAGAGGCAACCATACATTGATGTTTCTCTCCCTCTCTCCTTCCCTTCCCCTCTAAAAATAAATAAATAAAATGTTTTTAAAAATAAATAAACTATATTTTATTATATAATAATCACTATTGTATAAGGTAGTAGAGATATAGTGATAAAAGACATCTGAGTCTCTAACAGGAACATGGAAGCAGGGAGCCTAACCTACAGCTGGTGAAAGGTGAAAGGTTTTGGGCAATGTCAGGAGTGACGTCCTGGCAGCAGGGACACCTGCTCTGCATGTCATGGTGACTGGAGACAACCAGCAGGTTGTGGGGGAGGATTGAGAGGCGGTGAGCACCCAGCCGGAGAGGGGCAATATTAACAAAAGCAGGAACGTAAGAAACAGCATGAGTCCTGGGAGCTACCAGCAGCGGAGCGAGAAAGTAAGGACCGAAACGTTGCACTGAAGGAGTGGGCAGGGATGGAGTGATGAAGGGTGGAGTACGCAGTGTTACGGAGCTTGGGTTCTATCCTCTAGGCAGAGTGGGCCCTTGAAGAACCGAAATGAGGACCTGTTTGTAGTTTTGAAGGAGGATTCAGCGTGTTGAATTTGGGTGCCTATGGGATATCCAAGGTGAAGACAGGCGGTTGATCACATTGTTCATTGAATTGTAGATTTCCTGTCCCACACCTGGCTTCATGGCTCTTGAAGTACAGAGCACGTGGGAGAATGCGTGGATTGACTCGGAGGGAGCTGTAGGGGACTGAGGTCCTCAGAGAGGAGCTTGGTTGCCAGTAAGGGCTGGATGTGGAGAGAGAATTCTACAAAGTCCAGCACTGAGGGTCGTAGTTTCTGATGAGAAGGACTTCCAGAAGACATCGTACAAAGAGTTGTGGGAGAGGGATTGGTATTAGAAGGGACCCTGAGAGCACCATGGAATGAGGGAGTCTTGACTGAGGTGTAACTTGTTCCTTTTTGTGCCGAAGCTACACAACGAAGCGCTGGTCTCTTTGTGTGTTTCCATCCTTACAACATCTTCGAGGAGATCCAGGAAGATCAGTCCAGCTGTGGAATGGGGCAATTTGAAACTTGCTACTTTTAAATTCAGAAGTCGAGTTGCTTTTCATTCTTGTAGTTGTTTTGAGTGGAGGGTACGGAACTACTTCCCCTTGGCCTTTAGAGGAATTAGTAAGAGTGGAGTAGAGTCGCCAGACCATTTCTGCATCTTTACGCCTCTCGTGCTGCCCCAGCTTACCTGCAACTTTTTTGGTAGCCAGCTCAGTCTTGGGGGTGCTCCACGGCCCCTGTCCACAACACTGCTGGGAGCCAAGCAGACTCACCTGACAAAGGCGTGGTAATTTGGGAAAAGTCATTCACCTCTAGAGGTTCAAATAAATTAGAAACTTGGCTCTTGTGAATTAGAATCTACTATATGTGTTATTGGGCATTTTTTTCCTGATCCTTAGTTTTCCGCTTTCTTCGTTGTTAATGTACATCCATGCCCTGATCACGCAGCATGGAACCGCAGCCAGCAGCAACCACTTTCAGTGTGGCAGCTGGTTTTCCCAAGGCAGAAAGTGCCAACTTCCAGGGCCTCACCTGCCACTGGCACAACGTCCCTTTAGCCATATTCTGTTGGCCGAAGTACCACACAGCCCCCATCCTGACGGCCAGACCACGTTGCACAAGAGCAGAGGTGGGGGAGGTATTGTTGCCACTGTCTTTGTAAAGTGTGCTCTGTCATAGGTGGTGCCTCCTTCCCATTAAATGGAGAAAAACCCTGGTTTTAGGGATAATGTACATACAGCGCTTGGCACAACAGCAAGTGCTTAAGGAATGGTACATTGTTGCCAGTATAGTGGAAACAATGGGTGGACAAATATGATTAGCCCAGACCTTGTCCCTCACCAAAATCCCATTGGGGGTGGGGTATTTTACTTAGAACATAGAATAGATGGATAAGAACCTATTATAGGAGGTTGAATAGTGAATGCGAGCTTCTCAAAATAGTCTGATTGAAGTAGAAAGCTAATATTTTTAAGATTAAATGTTTCCTGGCTTTAAAGTATTTGTCTGTAGGTTTTGTAGATCTTGGTTGCTTCACGTAAAAAGACAACTTGGAAGCCTTTTCAGACGAGATAGTTAATGCGATTGTGATGCATACCCTTTCTGGTCGGTGCAGCACATTTTATGATGATGTAGTGGCCGATTGCAGGGAATAACCGAGAAGCAGCATCTCTTTTTGGCATTATGAGCTGAATCGGGTATTTATAGTTCCTTGTGTGCAATGTGCACAAAGACCTAATCCAGGTCCTTAAGAAAGTATGTGTATGTTTCTTTTAAATAGTTTATGTCTTTGCACAGTTCAGTTTATCAAGAATTCTAGTTTTAGAAGTTGGTTTAGAAATATTCTCCCTTCCATGAGCCCATAAACATAGTTTAAATTATTCATGGTTGATATAAACGATTGATAAAGGCTGTGTGTTTTATATGAGACATGAATGGTGAGAGACTCGTGTTTCCCATTGCTCCCCAACCAAAAAGTGAACCTCAAGTTTTGAGCTGCAGATTTTTATTTTTTTAATTTGTAAATTTAAATTTAAATATCTGGAAAGATTGTGCTTATATATGTTTTGCATTTCATTTCCTCAATGTCCCCCAATATTTTCCCTGGACATGCAGTTTCAATTGTTGTCACTAGTCACTCTGATTTTTTTCTAGAGTTGTAGAAAATTCTAGGTATGGATCAAGATGTTCAAAGTAAGTGAAAAAATACATAAAAATGGTGGTTAAGCAACTGACCATTACTAGCAGAAAAGTCATATAGAACTCCTTGTAAGTTCAAAGTCTCACTCTAGGTATATGTTACTTCCAGTACTTTGCCCCTCACCCCGACCTATGTTTACCTGTAATCTCAAAAGTAAGTGAATTGTGGAAGTACATGTTCCCAATAAAAAGGAACATCTCGGATGCTGGAAGCAAGCCTTTCTGGTTGCAACCCTGGTGATGGGACTGACATTCACAGAAGCAGGAGCAGATCCACTTTGAAGTCCCCATTCCCCATGGCCCTTCATGGAACGCGCGTCCTGTCCCTTTGAGTATAAAATAAATGGACTGCAATAAAGGAAATTCTTCTGCTTCTAATTAGTGCAGCTTGTCTTGAACTTAAATTTGGCAATGGTGATGAGTATTGATCACGGCAGCAACAGAAATGGCGTGTATGCTGCTGTCTGGCCTGACCACTGCCACTAGGAAGCTTACACGGGGCGCTTGTGTTTGACAGTGGGTATGTACAGTCCAAACGGTTTTCACTGGGTCAATTCACTTGATAAGGGTAGAGTCCATCTCTATGATTCAGTCTGTGAGTACCTCACCTATTGCAGTCACAGGCAGCAGGGATGCTGCAGGCCTTCAGCCTGAGGAAGAGCATCCTACCTCCTAGCCCTCACCTCCCAGGAGGTCAGGAGACAAGGTGAGCACATGTGTGCATTTGTTCACATTGCTGATTTTTTTATTGTAATAAAATATAAATAATATGACATTTACCATTAATGGCATTGATTGCATTGATGATGTTGTGCAACTATCACTTCTGTGTAAATCCAGAACATTTTCCTCACCCCAAAATGACCCCATACCCATTAAATGGTCACTCCCATTCTTTGCTCCCCTAGTGTGGAGGAACTTTACCCGAGGGGCCCCCACCCCACCCCCCCAGCCACCACGGATGAGAATCAGTCTACCAAGACATGATCTGCTTGGGGAGGAAAGGTCACCAATCTCTCAAAGGAGAAGGGCCAAGAGCCTCTTCCTCAATGGGCTTATATTGGGTTCGTTTTACACAGGAATACAGGTAAAGCTCATTAATCATTGTCAGGCAGTAGGGATCAAACAATAGATAACGTACAAAGAACTCTGAGGGCCTATTTTGAGTCAGGGTCAGATAGCTAAAGAGCAAGAAAACTTTGAGGAATAAACTCACTGCTTGCTTTAACCCTTATTTAATTGAGAGCATTCTAAACAAAGCAGGTTTCACAGGATTTTACATATTCTTTCTTAGGCCTGATTGCCCTAGGGAACCCACCCTTTCCGGCACAGGGCTACACCCACCACTGACATTGTTTCAGGTTTAAGGCAGGCAAGGCAGCCAAGAGATTACAAGGCTTCTTATAGACAGAATGAGGACTCAGGCTATGTCAAAGCTGAGGGTCCATCGCCCCTTTCTGCTGTAGCCCCCCAAGTCCTTCCTTGGGGCCTCCATGTGATTGTGCCTGTCTTAGGTTGTTACGCCCTTGGGGAATCTTACCCATCACTGGCTAACTGATTAAGCATTGGCGACCAGTTATGGATGAAGTAAAAGGAGCAGAAGCAGTGCCCCTGCCAGGGAGATAAGCCTTGTCTGCTGAGCGGCTTATGGTCCGAAGATTGCTTACTGAGCCTTAGCCATAGGGGGGTTACAACTCCTCAAACCAGGCAGGGTAGCTTCCAACACCCCAGCCCCTGGCTGAGATCTGTCTCTGTGGAGTGCTTGTTTCTGACATTTCATATGAATGGAGTCATATGATATGTGGCCTTCTGTGTCCAGCTTCTTTCAACTTAACATAATATTTTCAACAAAGTAGTTTTTACTGAATGCCTATGATGTGCCAGGCATTGGTTATACAGTAACAGACAAAACCAACAGGTTCCAGGTCCTCATGATTTTCATGCTAGATTGGTAGAATCACACCCAAAACTAAGTAAATAAACAAAATTACCTTAAGCCATACTAAGTGCCATACAGAAAACAAACAAGGTCCTGGGCAAGAAAATAATGAAGGAGGAGTTTGCTACTCAGGAAGGAAGGAAGGAAGGAAGGAAGGAAGGAAGGAAGGAAGGAAGGAAGGAAGGAAAGAAAGAAGGAAGGAAGGAGGGAAGGAAGGTCGGAGAAGACCTCTCCAAGGAGATGATGTTACAGAACAAACACAGGCCACAGGGGTGCAATTATTGACCTACCCAGGGACACCAATAACTGTTACTGAGCAGAACACAGGGTCCAAGGTTCATTAAGTCCGCTGCCTTAGGAAAGACATCTCTCAAAGCCAGAGATTTGTGAAAAGGAAAGGAAATATTTATTTAATGCCATACAGACTTAAAGTAGTGACCTAATGTCTTCACTAAGATATCAAAGTCCTTTTGGATACCCACAGACGCCCATAGTGCTTCCTTCTCCCCCTGCCCCTAATTTGGGGTACCATAACTCAGGAAAAGAAGCAGATGTTCAGGATCCAGGCTCCTGACACCATCAGCTGTGTTGCCGTCCAGGCAGGATCTCTGATTAATCCAAAGCCATGTAGCACCTTCTCATGGCCTACTGGCAAGAGTTCTTCTTCCAGGTACAATCTCTCCTGCTTCCCATGCCACGCAGCCAAAGGGAGCACCCCAAAGCTATGTGGTCCTCTTCTACCAGAGCTGTGGGGGTCTGCACTCTGGCAAAAACCGTGTGGTTCTCTCTGGCAAAGCTGTGAGGGGGTCCCCACTCTACCAAGGCCTGTGGTTCTCCCCTTCACCTAAGTTGCAGGGAGGGGGTCACCTCTCCAGAGGGGGAGGAGGAGAAAGCCAAGTGGCGGTTCTCTGCTAAAGCCACATGGTGATTCTCCCTCACAGGGCCGTGGGGGTCCTGACTCTGCCAAAAGCGCGTGGTTCTCCCTCTGGCCAAAGTTGTGTGGCTCTCTCTTCAAAGGCTGCCGTGTCTGGGTTTTAAATCCCTGCGCCAATCTTCCTCTGCAGCCCCATTTCCAACTCCTCCCACAATCGGCTACACTTGCCAGCCCTCCTGTATCCTTCCAGCTTTACTGGGCTGCCATAGTGAGTCTGGGCAGGTGTGGCCCCATGGCGTGGAGCCAGTCGTCTCCTAGCTCTCAGGCAGCCACCAAAAACAAGGGGCGTTGCCTTCCAGTTCCATCTTGGGTGGAAGTCACTCCCTTCACCCGGGCTCAAACAGGGCCACAGCTGTTCAACATATCTATGAAACCAGTTAAAGGTTATAGATATGTTAAATGACCACGCCAGAGGTTAGCTGCAAAGCTGTTGCTATGCAAAACAGCTCTCAATGGCCCTGCTCCATTTGTCCCTTCCCCCAACTCACAGCTGAGGGGAAAGTGGCGAGGACATCTTATATGTCCCTCTAATATTTCCTGGACACCCTGAGTTCTGGGCCCCATTCCAAATCCCTATTTTGGGGTTGCCCCCTTGGCTGCACCCTGTTACAATGACACCTAAGTAGAAAATTGGAAGTTTAGAAGGAAAAATGGGAGGGAGGACATTTCAGAAAGAGGGAATAGTATATGCAAAGGCCCAGAGGTGGGAGTGAACTTGCAGCATCTGACAGAAGGCAAAGATGACAGAGCAGCCTGAGGTCTGGAGAGGCAGCTGGGCTCTGGATTTACTCTGAAATTAATGGGATGCCAGTGAATCATTTTCAGCAGAGAAGGAACTTGGGCTGACTTACCTGGTGCTAAGTGGAGAATAAGGGCAGGACTTTGCAGTCAGGGGCTGTTCCCAGTGGTTTGTGAGAGAAAATAGCCCTTGAGATTCATAGCCATGGTTCAGTCACAGATGTGCACTGCCTGTTGTTAATGCAGAGACAGCTTTCCGCATTCTCTGATTTAGACTTGACCCCCTGCCTGTGGCAGGTTTCCGAATTCTCTGATTTAGATTCGACGTTATGCCCGTGGACAATTTTTTTCTTAGACGTCTTCATTTTCAGCATGAGATCTGAACTTGACATTCAACTCACTAGCCCAGACCTTCCCTGGGCCTTGCTCTGCCTCCTCTGGAGACCTCTCAGCATTACTAATCTAAGTTATACTAAACTTTTTAAATAAACTGCATCATCACAAGATGCCCATTTTCCATGGTGCTATGTAGGTACCAAGCAGACCAGCGAAACTAATGTGACTTGGATGGTGGTTCACACATTCTGCTCAGTTTCCAGGTACCACTCACATCTTATGTATCATAAGCTTGCTTTGGTACAACTTCAGTCCATTCGTATGATCTATGCTAAATAAGCATGGTGCTTTGGTCCATTTTGACCCTATTAGGCTATAGAAAAAATACAAAATCAGACGTAGTTTAAGTGAACATTTATTAAGCATCATCAGCATTACCTTGCAGTCAGTTCTCAGAAATCATACAGTATGTGTGACTAATACCTTATTTGGCCCTTCATGTAGAAATAATGCCAACATATGCAGTGTGGTCATGGATCTTCTCATAAAAGATGGAAGACATTTCGATCATGTTATTCCAGATGTATGCGGGCAGGTATTTCAGGTATGCAGAGGTTCTAATCATCTGTAGGAGCTGAAATCACTTTCCATGGGATCCCTGACTACCTTCTGGTCAATGGCAGGCCTGGCCAACACTCTGCTGGAGTGGGGAGATGTGGAAATTGCAGTCCTTGACCCGGCGCTTTCTCTCCCTCACTCTGACACCGTGTTTGACCATCAGCACTCCTTGAGATGGGCTGTGATAGAGCACTTTAGGCAATCATTTTCTTAGTGCCTTTGGACAGAAGTAACATGACTAGTGATGCTGTTCCTGGCTTAACCTTTCAAAATTGTGGTAAAATAATACATCTAAACTGATGCTTACTTTTAAGTCAGATGGTAAAAATGAATTACAATCAAACATAAAGAAGTCTGAAATTAAAATTGTGCGATTACATCTTTGCTCTTGAACATATGTTCCCATATTTTATTTTATCTTTATTAAATGATTACGGTGTGTTGGATTCTCTTCTAAATATTTGCACACGTCATCTCATTTAATTCCCCACTAACCCTTTGCAGTTGGTGTTATTGCTGTCCCCATTTTATAGGTGAGGAGACGCAGGCTCACCTTCTATTGCCAGATGGATCTGAACCCATTCTTGATCCCATTCAAAGACTTTTAGATCAGCAGACTCTCATTGATCACTCAGTGCTCGGTACCATGGAACATTTAAGATGTAAATGACAAGTGTCTTCTAAGGCATTTTCAATTAATAGATAAAGGTGATGAATTTTTCTGGAGATCAAAAACTATATAATGATTAATTTAATATATATAAAGATAGCTGCATGCAGAAATACTTATAGTTACGTATATGTACATAATTTGTAAACACACATATATTTTCTTGCTGTGTCAGCCAAGAGGGCGTAAAAGAAATGACATTTCAGTAGCAACAGCATGTTTAGTGCCCAGATCTTGGTTTCTAATATGACCTTTCAGTGAAAGAACCAGGGTTCTTGGAGAAACGGTTGATTTTAGGACTGGGACAGGAAATATACATCCTGTCATGCCAGAAAGTGAAGGACTGAAAGAGAAAGGAAGACAAAAAGAAGCCATGCTGATGGGATTAGGACAAAGGAAGACACACAGGAGACAAGTGAAAGAGCTCCCAGAGACCAAAACTGGAACAACGTGAGCAACAAAATAAAGTGGTATTGATTATAACCCAGAGTGCAAAATAAATATCCATGAGATCATACTGATGCAAGTAAACGATTGAATAAATTACTATATGTGGAGAAGAGACACAGTTTGCCTGCGGAACTCCAAACAAATTACGTAGATGCCCCACTCTAAAGATCAGAGAGCATACCACCTCCCTTCTCCTGGTGCGTGGGCTGCACGTGATGACTCCTTTCCTACTGTGTGGGAGGGGGAGAGAAAAGGGTGACTTGACAGTGGAAAGACCTGATAAGCAGTCATCATCCTGCATGTAGCCTTGAGCCGGATCACTGATGAGAACGGCACTTTACCTCAGTCGTCTTCCTCCTAAACCCATGACCCCAGTCCGACCGTGAGAAAAGCGTCAGACAGATTGCAACAGTGGGGCAGTCTGACCAGTACATCTCAAAACTGTTCAGATCATTCAAAACGGAGAAAGTCTGAGAAATTGCCACAGCTCCGAGGAGCCTAAGGAGACACGCCTCCTAAATGTAATGTGGTTTCCTAGATGGGATCCTAGAACAACAACAAGGACAAAAAGGATCCTAGATGGGATCCTAGAACAACAACAAGGACAAAAAGGACATTAGGTAAAAAGAAATCGGAATGGAAGACAGATTTTATTTAATGATACTGTATTACTATTGGTTCATTGATTGTAATTGTACCACACTAAGGCAAGATGTTAATAATTAGAAAACTTGATGCAGGTTGATAGGGCGTATGAGAACTCTGTATCATTTTCTCAACCTAAAGCTGCTTTTAAAAAATTAAGTCTGTAAATAAGAAAATACGTGAGCGTTTTAGTGTGAGGCATGACAGAGGTCATTTGGTTGGTGTCATCCCTTTTCATAACGCATCTGTGCCATTTATTCTGTAGGTGTGAAATGTAGGTGTGAACGCATTTTATTTAACTAGGGATTATCAGACAAGGAACTGTAGTAAAGGGAAGTCATACAAAAACTCCTTTGAACCCATCTAAGTTTAGAAGATGAACAGTTTAGGGGGAAAAATATGTAGGCAAGGAGTAATTTTGTTACTTAATTTTAATCTTGTAAAAGTCCACATATAGTTATTAAGATTATTCCTATATAGAAATATGTTTGTTTTCCGTAATAGTTGTTTTTAATGGATCTTAAAGTAGTCTTTTGTCTTTTTATTTTGCTTCACTAATTCCATAAGTCTTTCCCTATCACATTGTATTAATTTATCTATATTGCATCCATGTGGGAAATAGGAGAAAGAGGCAGAGGCCACATATTTTGCTAGGGTAACTCAAGATCAAAACCAGATTGCAGACTCTCAATTCTTGGCTTCTGTGCTTTGCCCATCATGAACATATTGAGATATTTCAAATTGCATGCTTTTTAAAAATTTTTTTTTATAGAGCAGGGAAGGGAGGTAGAAAGAGAGGAAGAGAAACATCAATGTGTGAGAAACATCGATCGGCCACCTTCTGTATGCGCCCCGACCAGGGACCCAACTTGCAACCCAGGCATGTGTCCCTGCTGGGAATCAAACAGGTGGCCCTTTGGTTTAGGGGGCGATGCCCAACCAACTGAGCCACACCCGCAGGGGCACATGGCACACTCCTACAATCAGTCTTTCCCTTACAGCTCTAACCTCCATTTTCCTGGAGCATTTTGGAAGGCCAGTACTTACTTCGAGGTGATGAATGTGGAGCCCTTTGTGATCCCGTTTCCTTGTAGGAAGAGTTAGACTGTGAGGGAACGTGTAGCCTCTTACACGTTTTTTGTGACAGCCCTTCAGGGGGTCTGTTGCTTTGCCTCCATGTGCTGCGTTCCTCCCACCAGGCTTCAAGCTCCTTGAGGGAGAATGTTGTCTTTCCTTTTTAGTGTAAAGTCTGACATAGTAGGTGGTCAATAAATGCAATTTGAATGAATAATAGGAATACAGTGGCATTGCCAAGTTCATTGTTGGTAACAAGGGTGCTTGCTCTCAGCCCTGTTACCATTAGGTCTCCCAAACTAAATCTGTTTTATCGGAAGCCCTGGGTTTCTTGTAAGGACATGAGTGTCCTAGAAAGGAAGGAAGTGTGGCGAGACTGGAAGATAAGACAAGCAGGCACTTCAGTGACCTCAGACTTTGAAAACCAGGGCAGCGATCGAGTAGTCTTTACCACCTCTGCCCCTTTGGCAGATGTCTTCTTGAATTGGCTTTGTGATTCATGGGATCGAATCAAGGGCGTTGGCATGTAATTCCATGATTGGGAAACACTTTTTATCTGACTCACGAATATTGTCACTGTCATTGTGTCACCTGGCATTTGAGACTGTGACACAATTGCCTCACTAGTTCTATCACTTGTAATGAACACAATGATTGGCCCCTTTCTCCTTTCTGGCCTCAGTGAGTTCATAATCCCTCTGCTTATCATGTAAAGCCAAGTTGCATTCTGCACCGCATGTGCCCCTGATCGTTACACATGGCTCCTGGAGTTGAGAAAGCTTGGGGGATGCCATGTTAAAAGGCCTTCTTTACGGGGAGAGCTCTGAGAGTCCGTCCTCACAATGTTAATGCAGACTGTAATCTCAGAAAAAGGCATTAGTTTACCAAGTTTCCAAAACTTGCTTGAACATGGCATTGAACGCAGGGCAATGGCGTTAATGACTCTGGCTTTAGGGTCCCAGTCCTCTGGACCATGAGTCTTGGGAAGGTACTGCATTTAAGCTGTAGTTTCCTCAAAGGTGGATACACTGATAATAGATGCCTACAGGGTTATTATGAAAATTAAATGAAATAATTTTGTGTACACTACTTGGCACTATCCTGGGCACACGGAATGTCCTTTGTAAATGGTACCTAATGGTAATATCATTAATATTTTGGAGATGCCTAGAGTTCCGAAAAACACTGTTTTGGAAATGCTGATCTATCATTGTATTGCTCACTTATTTCATCCAGTTCTACAGGTGAGTCCCGGAATAAATTCCTGTGATTTACTCCAATGTCCAATATTTTAATATGTCAGTCCTTTACCCCTTGTATACATGCCGGTTCTTCAGTAGTACGGAAGAAGACCATTCACTTGTTGTGAGAGATGCAGACATTGTCCCAAAGGGTCTCATTGCTTCACCTGGCTGTTGTGGCTGCTTTAGGAACCTGGCCACTGAAAGATAAGGGGATTTAACTCTTTGAGCCCAAAAGTAGTTTTTTTTTTTTCCTATTCAGTTGTATTGTTGTGGCCATCAGACATGATCTAGTACCCTTTAGATTTGCAGAATACTGTGAAGTTCTGCTCTGTCAAGAAATCATAGCGTACAACTTGGTGATGGAGGCGTAGAGGTGTCTGGCTTCACTCAGTGGTTGTATCAAATTTATATGTGATTGATGTTTGTACTATATTAGCAGATGTCCTGGCACATGGTACTTCATCTGTATTCATTAATTCATTTATTGACTCTCAAATATTTAAGGATTCCCTCCTGTGTTCTGGGTAGGGGGAAGGCAAAGACGAACAAGAAGTGGCCCTGGTCTCTAAAGCCTGGCAGAGACAGTCCTGCAAGTGAATAACCCGAGTGCAGCGGAAGCAGGGGACCTGCGGACGGACAGCGAGGTCTTTAGGGAAAAGATAGCATTCAAAGTCAAGCAGAACAACCTTCCAGGAAGTAGACATTTTCCATGCAGCTATTAAGGAAAAAAAAGGTTTGGGACCTTAAAGTTGTTGGGTAGGAAAAGGGCAAGTTGGGAGTAGTGGCGTATGCAACTGGAAATGTAAGGCAAGAGCAGACTGTGATGAAGCCTCTATGAGAGGGCAAGGAGTTTTGCAGAATTTGGGGCTGTGCCCTAATAGTTAGATTTCTCTTAAGGCAGATAACCGGAAGCAGCGTGGAGAAGGACCCAGAAAGAACCAAAGCAGATTCAGGGAGACTACTTGAAGGAGATGAGTCATTCAGGACTAGGCTGGGCGCAGGATGAGGTCTGTTTCTGCTTAGGAAAAGGGGACGTGCATCAGTTTACAAACGTCAAGGAACGTTGTTCTAGGCAGATAAAGAGGGATTTACAAGGCCTTGAAGATGGAGAAATCAGAATTAACATGATGTGGCGACAGTTTTTTGGTGGTGCTATTTTGGTGGTAGGGAGAGATAAGGGACATCCCAATGACCTCAGGTTTCTGGCTGCGGTGACTGGAGGGGCCGTGAAGCCACCGACCAAGACAGGGCATGCAGCGGCCAGGCAGGAAAGCAGCGTTTCTGTTGGGAGGGAGGTCTGTTGTGTCTGACGTGCTTGAGGTACTCAGGAGGATTTGTGCAGCTGAAAAAACTGCAGCGTGGATCCGGCACTCCCAACGGCTCTGGGTCGGAGACATGGGGCCAGGGGGTTCGTTGGCCTGTCTGGGGAGAGGGGAAATCATGGGAGAAGGAAAGATGGCTCAGGCTGAATATGAGTGAGCCCAGGAGAGGACCTCAGCCAGGTGAGCAAAGTGCCTGTGGTATTGCCTCTCCCTCAGGAGTGTCCTGACTTACGTGATGAATGGTGTGACTGTGCTTGGTGGAATGAGGGGAAGGCAGCATCAGCATTTGCAGGGAGAAAGGGGTATTGAGATTAGCTACAATCCTTCACTTGCAGTTAATGGCTCCCTGTCACTGGTTCCAGGAGATCTCTTGCTGAAGACTTCGGATAGTCTTGTGCTTTCTGATGCGATGCATTGCCGTCTGTTTTCTGTTCGTCTGTTAGTCTTCCACCCACAAGCTGAATGCCTTTTCCGTCTTGATCAAACCCTTATCATGCACTGTGGACATGACTTTTGCAGTTGGAGGTGTGACGGCAAAATTAGCATCAATCTCTCTTCTTCACAGTTTCATGAATAGAAAATTCGTTCTTACCACAGGTCGTAGTAACCTAAGCATAGAATGTTTTTGTCTTCCCTTGTTAAGTCAAGAACTTTCACCTTTTTACTGAAAGGAAGTACTTTAGGGCTTCTCTTTGGCATAACTGAATAACCAGTACCAGCATCATCGCTCTTGCACTTTGGAGAAAGTAAGGGTTATGTGAACACAAAAACTGCTGTTACTATTGCAACAGTCAATCTGACAACCGAGACGGCCAAGTGACCTGCAGGTGTGGACGTCTGCAGCCTGGAGGGCTGGACAAAGGAGGGATTCACACCCTGGGTGGGAGGCAGCGGGACTTCTGAGGTTTCATCACGCCACTCGCAGCAGCATGAAATTTAACCTTTATGAACTGTTTATTGAATTATTTTTGGAATTTTTCCTTTAATATTTTCGGACCACAGTTGACTGAGGGTTAACTGAAATTGCGGAAAGTACAACGGTGAATGAGGGCGGACTACTATGGTAGAGAAAGAAGCTATTGTAGATGGCAGCACAATTTGGGATTAAATGAAAGATGAAGAAACTTCATTCCTTGAAGAAGTTTGCCTAGAAGAAGAAAAATGCACAGGTAGCCAGAGAAGAGCATGGGCCGAAGGAGAGCTGTTACTTCTTTCTCCCCCCCCACCCACCATTTTAAAATCATTTTTATTTTTCAATTACAGTTGACATACATTATAATATTAGTTTCAGGTGTTACACCCCAGTGATTAGACATTACATAACTTACTAAGTTATCATCCTGATAAATTTCACACCCATCTGAAACTATATGTGGTTATTGGAATGTTATTGACTGTGTTCCCTATACTGTACTTTACATCCCCATGGTAGTTACATTCTGTAACTACTAATTTGTATTTAATCTCTTTACCTTTTTTATCCATCCCCTCAAATCCTCTCCCATTTGGCAACTGTCAAAATGTTTTCTGTATTTGATTCAGTTTCTGTTCTCCTTTGTTTATTTTGACTTTTATATTCCATTGTTCATAGATATGTATTTATTGACATTTTATTGTTTGTATTTTTAATCCTTTTTTTTCTTTTTTTTTTTCTTACAGAAGACCCTCTAACATTTCTTATATTACCAGTTTGGTGGTGATGAACTCCTTTAGCTTTTTTTTTGTCTTGGAAGCTCTTTATCTGCCCTTCGATTCTAAATGATAGCTTTGCTGAGTAATCTTGGTTGTAGGTCCTTGCTTTTCATCACTTCAAACATTTCTTGCAAATCCCTTCTAACTTGCCAAGTTTCTCTTGAGAAATCAGCTGACAGTCTTATGGGAGCTTCCTTGTAGGTAACTAATGGCTTTTCTCTTGCTGCTTTTAAGATTCTCTGTTTGCCTTTAACCTTTTGCATTTTTATTATGATTTGTCTTGGGGTGAGCCTTTTGGGATTCATCTTGCTTGTGACTCTCTGCACTTTCTGGACTTGTACGTCTATTTCATTCACCAAGTTAGGGAAGTTTCTGTCACTATTTTTTCGAATAGGTTTTCAATTTCTTGCTCTTTCTTTTCCCCTTCTGGGACACTCATGGTGTGAATGTTGGTACACTTGAAGTTGCTCCAGAGGCTCCTTACACTATCCTCCTTGTTTTTATTCTTTTTTTCTTTTTGCTGTTCTGATTGGGTGCTCTTTGCTTCATTATATTCCAAATTACTGATTTGATTGTTGGCTTCATCTACTCTGCTATTGATTTCCTGTAAATTATTCTTCATTCCAGTTTGTTTATTCTTCATTTCTGACTGGTCCTTTTTCATACCGTTGAGGTCCTCACTAAGTTCCTTGAGCATCCTTATAACCAGTATTTTGAACTCTACATCTAGTGACTTGCTTGTCTCCATTTTGTTTAATTCATCTTCTGGTGTTTTGTTCTTTCTTTGGGGACATGTTACTTTTCCTGCTCATTTTGGCAGCCTCCCTGTGTTTGTTTCTATGTATTAGGTAGAGCTGCTATGACTTTTCAGGCTTGGTGGAGTGGCTTAATGTTATAGTAGGTGTTTTATAGTGTCCTGTGGCACAGCCTCCCTGATCACCCAAGCTGGGCACTAGGGTTAGCCACCACCCTCCTCCATGTGGACTGTGTACACTCTCCTCTTATAGTTGAGCCTTGAGTGCTGTTGATATGTCAATAGGAGGGATTTATCCAGGCCAGTCTGCTGCAAGGACTGGCTGTAACCACTGACGACTGACCCACAACTTCTGATTACTGTGAAGGATCAACTGTGCAGGGGCCGAACCCACACAGCAGGACTTACTTCAGTGGGGCTCTGGTGCCCGCTGAGTCTGCCACTTGAGTGTTTCACTTATGGAGGTGTTTTTTTTTTTTTTTTTATGGCAGTGCTTTGACACGGTCTGAAGCTGTCCACTGGGTGTGCTGGCTCTGGTGCCTCCCAGGAGGTGCAGGCCAAGATCAGCCAATGCCTATGTTCTGCCCAGGGCCACCAGGCATGAGCTACAAAGTGATCTGCAGATGGCTGCTCCTTGTGCTGGGCTTGAAGGAGCCCAGGAGAGGCCAGGCTGTGAACCAGGGCCAGCTGCTGCTAGTTCCAGGCCTGGGGCCATTTAGTGGGAGAAATGGGGCTCACTGAGCCAGGTGCTGCTTATTGGAGAGAATTTAGGAAAATGTGAAGCATGAGCCAAGGTAGGGCATTCTTATGGAAAAGCCAACGGAAAAGTCTTGTGTTGGCCGGAAAGTTGTGTGGGGTGGGGTCTCAGAGTCACCAGGGTGGGGTGAACAGTGGGAGCCGTGTTGATGGAGACTCAGATATCTTGCCCCTCTCTCTATTCTGTCGGGGGAGGACTCATTGAAGAGACAATGGCTCCTGCCAGCACTTGTGTCTGAGAGAAAACTGCCCTCCCGAGTCTCCCCCTGGTGCCAGACAATTTAGTGCATTTCATATGTGCCTGGTGCCTTCCGAGATGCTTCCCCAGCACAGGAGTTCTGAAGGAGTGAGTCGGATTAAGTCTACGTGCAGGCCCTTTAAGAGGAACTGCCTTGGGACTCCAGAAGCCCTCTATCTCCTTCAGTTACAATCCCCACTGATTTTTACAGTCAGAAGTTATGGTAACTTCTCTTCCTGACACTGGAACCCTGGGTTGGGGGGGCCTGGTGTGGGGCTGGAACGCCCCCTAGCCTCTCAGAGGGGATCTTGCAGCCAAGATACTCCTCCTGATTTTTATCTATCACACATGGGTGTAGGACCAGTCTGCTCCCCATCTCTACCCCTCCAACCAGTGTCAATGTGACTTCTTTAATTCCTTAGTTGTAAGACTTCCATTCAGCCAGATTTCAGGTGGTTCTGCATGATGGTTGTTCTGAAGTCTAGCTGTAAGTTTGATGTGGTTGTGGGAGGAGGCAAGCAAGGCGTTACCTTAGTTGCCATGTTGACCGGAAGTCCAAGAGCTGTTGTTCCTTTAAGTAAGAAGAGCGTTGTAGTGCACTGAGCAAATGAAGCAGTGGACTGGGAGAGGCTGGAGAAGAGGAAAGAGGGATATTGATGGCACAGGATTCCAGAGGCAGATGGAGGAACGCAAGGCTATCAAGTAGGAGAAATAAGCCTAAAGTAAAAGGTATGGCTCTTCCTTGTGACTGGAGAAATTGTAGGATGGATTGCTAGGAATACAAAGAAACTTGGAGGTAGTTGGGAAGAGGGTCTGAAAGCTGATAAAATCTATACCACAGTCACCTCTAATTAAATGAGATGATGTGATTTGCTGTTGGAGAGGAGAGAAAGGGGAGTAGCTGTGTGCTTGAGAAGGTGGTAAAGTTTGGGAAAATGTGAGAGGGAGCTACTGGGTGCCTCCCTCTCATCCTGTGCTTCGTGATACAGGATGAGAGGGCTGAGGAGCTAAGGTTTAGGTGACTGAGCCCTAAGTTGGGGAAAGTAAAGGCAAAGAGGCTGATTGATTGGAGGAAAGGGACAGAGAGAGATGTACTCTCAACAGCAGGAATTGGTATGGCTGGGACAGGAGAAAAGGAAAAGAGAAGGAATGATGTGATTGCAGTTGGATATCATAGTATGTGAATTTAAGATTATGGAAGTGAAACAAGTTCCAGGTGTAACAAAGTGCAGGATGTAGTCATAGGAATTTAAGTGTTTGTTTAATGAGTAACATTACATTCCCTGGGGTTTTTCACTTGAGCAGACTTCTAAGTATTACATTGGGATTTGTTACTTCTGGTAAGAATTGTACTGAGACATGGATCTTTTTGAGTGGCCTAAATATAATACTTTGCTGGCAGTAAGAAAACTACAAGATTCAACTTGCATTGGTAACTCTTACTAAGTTTAAAAAAAAAGACAGTGGCAAGTTTTTCAGTAAATTTCTATTGATAATTGGTAATTATCATTAAGAATGAAAACTAATAATTGGTAATTAATAACTTTTCCCAGAAGCTGTCACTAGCTTTGTTGGACTTTTTTTGTTTTGACCAATTGTTGCATTGATTTTGTTGAAGTGTATTAATATAGACTAAAATGGAAGAATCAGTCATAGGTAATCATTTTGGGAAGGTAAAGGGCTTGGCCATATATAAAAATTAAAAAAAAATCAATGAAACGTTAGTCTTGGATACATGTATTATAGTTGAATTCAATAAGAGTTTATTTTTCATTGCTTATTCATTCTTGTTGCAAGGCCCACCTGCAGGACCGTGAAGACAGAGCATCTGACGGAGACTTTGTAGGGGTGTTCAGGGTGGACCAAGCTTTAAAAAGCCTGATCTGCACCTGTTTTGTTAACTTATTATGTTTAATTACTCATGTAGATTTCTGATGCAATATCGAACAGTAGGAAGAGAACATTTTGGGGTCACCTTATTTGGTGCACACTGTTGTAGTACTTTAAATACAATTTGTGTCTTGATTTACGTGTTTGCTGACTCAGTATGTGTACTTCAGACAGTCCCCAAATTAGTTCTGTGTTGCTGGACTCATATTTCTGGATTATCTTACTAAAACAGACTTTCTTCCATGGATTTCAGACCAATAATCCTGATTTCTAAGTATTCCCCATTGCTTCTTGCCTCATTTTTATACTATTTTTTTCCTCCAGCTGAGCATAAATACATCTCTATAGAAAGAAAAAATGGCTTCTTTATTTTAAAAAACACAGCTCTCTTACAGAGGGTCTAAGTAAAAAGATGCATTCACCAAACTAAAGGGGGTAAGAAAGAGGGAACTGTGTGTAGAAAAGTTATCTTTAAAAATTTAGCTTAGAAAACACTCTCATGCCGCGCAGATCACAGGCGTGCCCCTGCGCATCTGCCTTTCTTGCCACCTCCTGGCAGCCGCCCACCGTCCTGGCGCCCCCAGTGTTTTCAGCACAGCATCAGACTCGGCGGATGGTGTTCCTCCTCAAGTTTTTAAGTGTGAGGTTATTTTATGGTGATTTTGTTACTTTAAAAGTTTCACTAACTTTTTAATGCCCTGGGGCCATATGGAAGCAGCTTATTCCAATCTAAGCTAATGAGGAAAGAACCTTTTGCAAAGCCTGTAAATGTGCACTGTGCGTTTTAGAGCGCCCGTGTTGGATGGCAGCGGTGGGAGTTTGTGCGTGTCAGAGTGAGGAACGTACCCGCCGTTCTTTTCTGCTGATCGGCTAATTTGCAACACCAGTGGAAAGAAAGTTACAGAAGGAAATCGGAAACGCTCACCTGCAATTTGCATTTTGAAAATGTTCTTCTAAAGTATCTGCATCTGATATTTGTGAGTCTTCCTGTGGCACTGCCTAGCTGTTTTCTGAGTGGGAGCTGATTTCTGCTGTAGGGTAGACAGTGGGTGTTAGTGTCTGGAATGTGCTTTGGAAGGTGAAACATGCCAGCACAGAGGTAGTGAGTGTTTTACAAGGGAGTACCTGGGCTCAGGTAAGTATTTGACAAATGCTTTTTTGATATTGCTGCTGTGTCCTTTTCTCTAGGTTCCTTTTGAGCTTGGCAGTTTCAGGGTCCTTATCCTTCCTGAACGTGGAGGGCATGCCATGAAACTCCTGAAGTGCAGGTATCACAAATTTGGAGCAATGAGGGTTGCCATGCAGTGCAGGCCCAGCATGGGGGGACTCTAGGAGACATGACTCACATCTGTTGAGATGCGAACAGACCCCTAGATTTGTGTGGCATGCTGGCCGTGGGTGTGGTGTCAGGGTGCAGCTGGGAACAGCCATTTCTTCAAATTACCCTCCACGGTGGCATATACGTAAAGTAACGGACTTCTTTCTGAATTGTGGCTACAGTACAAACTGTGGGTGCCACTACGATGAGGAGAACAGTCTAGGGCAGGCTTGTCCCGTAGAACTTTCTGCAGTGAGGGAACTGTGTATACATGTGCTGCCCCGTAGGCAACTACTTGTCACAGGTGACTATCGAACACTGGGGATGTACCTGATGCAACCGAGGAGCTAAATTTTTTACTTTATTTAATTTTGATGAATTCAAATTGAATTGAAATCACCATATGACATGGCGCCTGTCTCGGGTAGCACACGTCTAAGAAGAGAGTGACACCCTGAATTTCTCCCTCTGTGCCCTGGTTCCTGCTCTGTGACTAGAAAAGGCTTCTTGCTGAGGAGACTCTCTCACGCATTTCTGCAGCTGATGGTATGCAACAGAAGGAAGCTGGCTTGTTTGCATGCAAGAACGCGGCTCCGCACAGGACGGCTCAGTCAGCTGTTGACCCCCCTCCTCCTTAGTCACACGCCTGGGCTCTCTTTGGGACTCGGCTGCTGATTTCCTTGGTGAGGGGAGAAGGGGAGGTTGAGGTGAGTGGGTCTTGAGTCTCTGGTGAGGGGTCTTTAGAGTAAGGCCCTCAGCTGCCCTTGGATACCTCTACAGATAAGAGATTGAATAGGGCCAAACTGAGAGAACTTTATAAGGTCCTGGGTGGACCTCTGTCAAGTCGACGTGGATTAAAGGAGATATCATGGGGTACTGATAAGGAAAACTTTACTGGCATCAAATATGTGCACTAGTCAGATGATCTTGAATAAACCATTTAATCTCTCAGAAACTAAGTTTCTTCCATACCCAAGGGGAGGAACAGTAACTGATCTGCCTGCTTGTGTAATTGTTAAGAGTCACAAATGAAATAATATAAATTACAAAAATGCTATTAAATGCTTCTCATTATTATTGGACAATGGTCTATACTTATAAGTGTTTTCCTTATGTCCATTCTCTCTGACTCTTCATCAAGCAAAAAGAAAGATAAATTTTTTTTTAAAGGATTCAACATACTAAAGGAAATGTCTAGAGCAAATCAAAGGTTCCCAGTCCTCTTCCCATCTGGCTTGTATCTAGTCGGGCTGGGGCCCCGGCACACACAGGACTGGTGCAGCATGGCCACACTCAGCGTCCCTGCTCAGAAAGCTACTGCAGAGGGACTCCTTGAGGGGGCGGCCCGGCTCCAGGGGGAGGGGCCCGGGAGCAGTCAGCAGTCTGCAGCGTCAGCTCTGCTCTTGACCACTTGTAAAATGCGCCCGTCCTTCCCTGGATTCTAGTTTGTGCTCTGCACATTGTGAAAATTGCTCGTTCATTTTCCCACGCATTTCCTTCCGAGCACAGCCAAGGCCCCTGCAGGCCTGTGGTGACCTACCCCTCAGTCGCCCTTAGCAGAGAAAATGACAGAGGAAGGAGCACAGGAAATAATTTCTCCATTTCTACACAGGTAAATGGGTGTTTACTGGATGTAGACATTGAAAATCAAATTGTTAAGTGAATATTTTTTCTTCGAATCCTCAGTCCCAAGCCATGTCCCCTAATACCAGCCTGCCTAGAGTGCTGTCTGATCTAACCTATTTCCTCTATGTAAACGCAAAGCAAGTGAAACATGTATATTACATTTTCTCCCTTACAAAAAGATAGCAAACTTGTTTCTAGTATTTCAAAGAATTCTCTTCAGCTGGATTAAAATTGATACATTTCATTACCTTTTGCTGCATCAGGTTCAGTTAAATTATTTTTCTCTGGATCAATACCCTGGATTATGTATGAAGGATACTGAAATGTTGGAATTGAATTACCTTCGAGCAGCAAAGAATAGAAAAGTTTTCTGTTTCGCTACAAAAATGGTTCATTCTGACTGTGGCTATGACTACTCTTAAGTGTCTGACCTCAAAGTATTTTAACACTTCATTATTATGCATGTTTCAACGTAGGATCTTGATTCATGAGTGCAGAACTCCTACTCATTCATTCAAAAAACACATCGAGCATCTCTTATGCCAGGCACTAGGTATCAATTAGACACAGCCCCTTCTTTCTAGGAGCCTGCGATTCAGTGAAAGAGGGCAGGCTTATAAACCAACTGTGACAAAGTAGTGTGACTAGCACTGTGATAAAGGTACGAAAAGACTGACGTCATGTGTGGAGGAAGAAATCGCTGGTTTTCCTAGGGAGTCTGCCAGCCAAGGTTTCATCAGGGAGCTCGTATTGGATCTGGATGTAAAACATGGCTGGGCAAAAAAGGGAGGAAGAACAGTCTAAGAAGTTCGCTGTGTAGGGCTTAGGTGAGCACTTTGCTTCTCCTGGGCACACACTATAAGCGTGGTGTAACTCAACCGCACACCTGTTCTCTGAGGGTGATGTGCCTGCCCCCAGACACCTGCCGGTAGCCTCAGCCCTCATATCTGTCACACGTATCTGTCACTGAGCCAGTTTTTGCCTGTTTTCTGACCACACGCTCACATGAAGGTGGATGCCATGCTCTCCCACGTGCAAAGATTGTTTGTTGAATCCGCCTTTGCTTTCTCTCATCCAGCCGAGCTCAGGGCTTTGCACACAGTAGGTGCTCGGAAGTATTTGAATGGATAAACATAGGTGCTTATTATAGAAGTCTGTATGCTTTTCTAGGAGTGTCATAATGAGTACCACAAACTTGAAGACTTATTACAACAACAGAAATCTATTCTCTCACAGTCCTGGAAGCCAGAAGTCTAAAGTCAAGGTGTCAGCAGGGTTTTAGTCCCTCTCACGGCTCTAGATGAGGATCCTTCCCTTGCGTCTTTCTGCTTGCGATGGCTCCAGGAGTTCTTTACCTTGGGGCTGTGTCGCTCCAGTCCCTGCCTCTGTCTTCCCGTGGCTCCCGTTTGTCTGTGTCTCAAATCTTCCTCTGCTTTTCCCATAAGGACATCTGTCATTAGATTTAGGGCCGACCCTAAATTCCGATGATCTCATCTCAACATTAATTTCACCAGCAAAGACCCTTTTTCCGGATAAGGTTTCATTCACAGGTTCTGGGGGTTAGAACATGTACGTATCTTTTGGGGGGGTCACTGTTCTGTCCATGCCAGGGTCCTTTCCAGGGTCTAAGACTGACTAGTGCATCAGGATTGCAGAAACCTGCTGTCAGATAACTGTTTTCATTGCGATGTTGGGATAGGAGTGGAGGGAAGTGGTGAGAGATTTGTAAACACGTCTCGTTGTATTTCGTTGTTCCTTATTCGTTGCGCCTTGAGGAATGGCCTTCTGGAAGAGCATTTCAGGGAGTCCTGTAGACCACTCAGTGTGGTCTGCCTGCAGCTCCTTTGACCCGTGCAGCCATGCTCTAGGTCACAGTAGCTCTCTCCTCACCACAGCCAACGAGCTGGGTTTGCAACCTGTCCCAGCAGCAAGCAACTCATAGGCCGTCCGGTGTTGACAGGTTGATGTGGTCCGGTGATATTTCTCTTGCAGCAATATGCATGTTGAAACTCGGGAGACTGTTAGTTGGCAGGGCACTCTGCAAATGAAAGGTCCTGGAGGATTCTGCCCAGCTGCTCCGGCTGCTGGGCCGTGTGCCAGCTGGAGATGGGAGGATGCCACTCAGCAGGCGGACTGACCCAGCAACAAGGAGCTTGCAGCAGAGGCACCGTGAGAGAGCATGGCCCTGTGGCCTCTGAGGGAGACCAGCCTCTGATCCCGGCCACATTCCAGTGGCGTGAGGCTGTGATTTGGAGTTGCTGATTCTTGAACTTCCATGAGAAATAGGTCTACATAACGTTTGTGTGTTAATAACGTCCTATCATGTGTTCAGCACTTTACATGTATTATCTGATTGTTCCTTGCATAAGAGCTGTGGAGATTGAGGCAACAGAGGTCAGATGACTTGCCTAAGGTCAGTCACCGAACCGGTAAGTGGCAGAGAAAGGCATCAGATCCCACGGCCAGCCGCAGGGAGTCGGTCCTCGCTTCTCCACCGCCGGTTCCTTCCCTGCCCGTGTTTCTATCTTGACTCCATAAGCCTCCTGATTGTTCCTCCCAAGGGCACTGAGTGTCTATGTCTTGTGTCCCACGCATCGATGCTGAACTAACTAGACAAATAAATAATACATTTTAAAGACTCTGCCAAGTTTTTTGATTTACTCTTTACCCGATGAATGGGAAAAGTAAGGTAAACCATGGAACGCTATAGTTTTGTGATACATTTTTCAAAATATGTTTATGTTTTACCGTAACACCAGTTAAAATCGCTTAAAACTGAACAAGCTTAGGTCGAAGAATGTCAGGCCATCATATTCTGCCCCCTTTGACTAAACCAGCTGGTGCGCCAGTCGGCTTCACGGCGGCCGCAGTGCTGGCTGGCCTGTTCTTCCCGCCGCCGTCCAGGCAGGGAGGACGTGGCCGCGTTTGTAACAGAACTGTTTGAAGATTGACGTATTAGGAAGATGAACTCTTGCTTAAGCTTACTTTTGCTTCTCTGGGAACAGTCTTCATTCTTCGGGAGACTTTATCCACAAAGGTATCTTTTAAAGGCTTAAAGTCCTGGTAAGACTGCATTGTAGTTATAATTTAGGCACAGTGTTTTTAAGGGTAACCCCAGAGACTCAGGTTCCAAAATTCTACAGAGAACAGGCTCAGATACCTGATTCTGTTTCTGGAATAGATTTGGGGTTGAACAGGTGTGTAGAATCACAGGTTACCATTTTTTTCCGTCATCCCTTTACGTAATGATGAAGAGGAAGTCTATCAGAAGATGGTATACCCCACTGAGCTAGTAACATACCGCATGATTCTCCAGTGCCCACTGCAGAAACGCGCTTTACCTGACAATTTGAAATAGGTCTTTCAGGTAAGCATATATGCTTCCCAAAGCCTGAAAAGTCCTTGAAGAAAAACTGTTTCCGGATAAAAATTTAGGTTTGCAAAGTAAGAATACAAAATACAAAAATAGTATTCCATATAAATCACGTATGGGTTGTCAAATCAGACAGATAGAACCCTGAAAATTACAAATTACTAAGTGCTATGAAAAGACTTCTTTTTTTAACCTAAAAAAAAACCCCTGTTTTTCTTAACTGAAAAAAAAAAAAAGACCTGTCAATCAAGTTCCATGTGGGTGGTATTCATAGGCAGCATTGCCTTTGTATGTAAGAGCAGCATCTGTCCAATTGAGCATCTAATTGGTAATCATGGATTATGAAGTTAATTGTTTGAGTGCAGGCTATAACTGATACCATTTCTAAAGCCCTAGATCATGTAACAGTGTTTCCACAGGGATGAGTACGAAGAGTCATGGCTGTGACTGTAAATTGCCAAACATTGGATCCTGTAGATGGAATCCTAAGCAGAGTCCTGTTGGTGCCGGCTTTGTCTTCCCAGTGCTTGAAGGGTCCCTAAGTGCCAGGTCATTGTGTGTTTAGTTGCCAAGGTGAACGCATGTCCTTAAGGGATCCGAGCGCGGTGACTTCTGCTGCACTATTTTTTTACTTTCTTTTAGCATATCACTTGGATCCAGAACAGTATGATCAGCAGTTGAGTGAAAACAAGCACTATACGTGTGGTTTTTACCAAAATCAGTTACTGTCTTGCCATTATAATTTCTTACATTTGTTTAGCTTTTACATTTTACAAATTACTTTCATGTATGCTGTTTCATTTCATTATGTCAACACTAAAAGGTAGTGATTTTTCTTCCAGAAGCCAGTCAGGGGTTAGGAATACCCCCCAGTAGAGACTGGGGGTGCCTGGGAGAGGAGGGGTCACTCTGTTTCCGATCGCGTGACTGCGTAGCCAGAGTGCTTGCTAGCCTGTCTCTAGCGTTTCCAATTCTAGATTTATAGAGAGATCACGGGGTGGGTGGGCGGCTGTCTGTGGGGAAAAGGGGTCCAAGAGAGCCTCCAACTTTGATCACCCAGGTCTCCGTTTCCAGGAAGTATAAAGACTAGAGGCCACCTGTGCTTGCAAGCCCAGGAGTGGGACTAACACCAGAGATGGTGGGAGTTCGTCTTGCTGGGACCTCGGCAGCGTGGTGGGCAAAGAGGCGCCACGTTCAAACCATGCTGCTAGGGGTCTGCCAGGAGGTGCACCCTCATTTCACAAGGCACCCAAACCCTTTTCTAACAAAAGAAAATATCATCAAAGGATTTTTTTTTTGCTTGCTTTGTTTTTGATGGACGAAATGTGATAAACTCTAACAAAGACTTTCCTCTGTCTTCTTGCAGTTAGACTCAATTTGCACATGATTTGTATGCCATATACATGTATATATTTTACTGCATGTGCTCATGAATAGAACTCTGCTGTATTGTCTTTTAATTTGTCTACTCACTAGCCTTTTTAGATTATAAGCACATAAAAAGTTGCTATTGTCTTTCCTTTTTTTCTATTACTCACCTGATTATTTCAGCCCTGGATAATGATACACTTGGTCTTCAGCCCACCAAGGGTCAGTCGTAATTGATCATTGAGAAGGAGTAGTTGAAATAGAAGACAGACTGAAGTCATACACATATACCCTTAAGGCTATTCAGTATTTAAATTGGAAAAGCCCTGGTTATACATTTTTTATACACCCATAGACTTGAATATGTATCTCCTGAGATGCAGATTTAATTTTGAGAAAATATTTTAAACAATAATTTAATATAAAGCTATGGTAGTCTTATTGTAAAACCGCAGGCTTAGTGGAAATTTTTGTTGTGTTACCATAGATACCAAAATCTAATTTGATTAATCTTGTGAATAGTTTTTAACTATAATCTGATATTGACTGTTACTTTTCATCAGCTGGAAGTAGTCTGCTAATTGAGCTGGAGCCAAGCCAAAGAAATCTTTCAAAGGACTGGTTTTATGTATAGCAGTTTTAATAAGCAATTCACTGAAACCTTTTATGAAAGCAACAAAGGCAAGAAGGGTCCGGACATGGTGAGCATGCCTGACGCGTCATACAAATGAACGCGAGACAATGCTGGATCATGTTGGTCACTCAAAGCTAGTTTGGCAAGGTCAAGTGAGAATAGCTTAATTTATTCAGCAACCATGAGCCTCCTTATTTGCTTAACAACTCTGTCAAAGGCAACACTCTACCTCCCTGGAGTTCAATAAATGAGCAAGGTGCCTTTTGTGCTGTCGAATTATGCCCATCTGCAGTCATGTAAGGAGGACATTTTCTGCTGCTTGATTTTTCAGTCACAATTAATGTTACATCACATATCTTTACTCAGAAGAGAGGTTTTTCAAAGAGAAAATGATATCTTTGCCTGCCATCGCCAAGGAGTGGTGCAGATGGATGGATGGTCCCAAAGCAGTGAGTGTATTTTTTTCCTTGAGAAAATGAAGCGTGAGGCAAATAGTTAGGTCAATGACTTGAACTTGTACTTAACCAGCCTTTGCTACTGACCATGTGGTATAGTCGGTTTCATTTGTTGAGATTTTCTTGCCTGTCATATACTGCTAAGCACTTTACATCCATTATATAATCTCATTTTTATAACATCCTCTATCATAAATGGTTGATGATCAAGAGACCGCCTTTCAGAGAACTTCCTAACATGGTCAGTGTGAGGCCGTGCAAACTGAAAGTCCTGGACAGTAGTCTTTACAGTTGAAGGGAGTGAATGGGGGGTGAGCATAACACTTTTTGCAGAAGGAAGTTCACAAAGGTTGCCTCATTGGCCTGAAGTCATTGATTGGTTCACCACGCCTCCGGAAGAACTTCCAGTGGGTCACTGAATTCAAACGAATCATCATTTACTTGTCTCCGGTGTTGCATGTAAGGGAAACACTGTGCGGAAAGCATTGGACACATATTAGGTGCTTACCATGTAGTAGTTATTATCACTGGAGTTGCTTTGCTGGGTATTTGTCTTGATTTTGCTTAGCCCTGTGCTTCCCAAACTTATTGAGCTTATGAGTCTTCCAGCAATCTGTTACAATGCAGATTCCACAAGTCCAGAGTGGGGCATGAAGGCCGGCGTTTCTGAGATGCTTCCAGGCAGTGTGGTCAGGGTGGTCGGAGTACCAACGGCCTCATCTATACCCATTTCTTGAGGTCCGTGCAATGGATTTCAGACATTTTAATAGAAAGAAAAAAGCTGGAGATGGGGTAGAGATGCAAAGAAATGTTCCCAGGTAACGAAATACACCCCCACAAGGACAATGAAAGTAATTGGGAAAAGTTGCCCTTAAGTGTAGGCAGGTCATTATGGAAAGATCTTGATTGGAAAACCCAAAAGACAAATTTTGTGACTCCCATCTTGCTTTTTTTCTGTGGGGCCCGGTAAGGGTGAGGCAAGCCAGGGTTGCATGGGTGCACGATTTAAGGAGGCGCTCACTTGCAGGTGTCCACTCTGGGCATGCACCACCCTGAGAGCAAGCACCTCCTTAAACTTTGGGTCCTGGGCACCTCATGGCAGCCCTGGTCTTCATGTATGTGGTACCTAGAGCTGTCAAGTGGGAAAGGACCTTAATAGTCATCAGCCTCCTGTTTTACAGATGTAGAAAATGAGCCCCAGGTTAAGTAATGTGCTCATTGAAGTTAATAGTGTAATGGTATCTTATAAATCCTAAAATGCACATTTCCCCCCACAATTCAGCATCTCTGAAATCAGGATTGTTTTATAATGGCTTTTGATCACTGTGTCATGGTTTGATTGCCAAGGTTTTTTCTTTCTTAGTGGTATCATCATCATCATCATCTTCATAGTGTGTCATAAAGTTGACGGGCTCTTCAATGTAACACTATGAAATGCAGTAGGAGGGAACTGGGTCTCCTGCCTCCTTTGTGCTTCTTGGCTGGGCTGCGTACCTTGTGATGTGGTTCTCTTGATGTCATTGGGGTTGTCTCAATGCTCTTACAGGCAACCTAGCTTCGTGGTTGAGAGCTCAGGCTATAGAACCTACCAGCTATGTAACCTCTGTCAACTCTCCTTACTGCTCTGCTACATGAGGTGACAAAAGTGTTAACTGCCTGGCAGTGTCCTTGTGAGAGTGCAGCGAATTAATCCATGCAAACCAGTTGGAAGAGTGGCAGCACGAAGTTATCAGTCAATAAGCATGCTGTTGCTATTGATAGCAGCCTCGCTGACTGAGTCAACCTGGAGCTCCGACGGCATCCACGCTGATGTTCGTACCGAGAGTCCTGTTCAGCCAACGGGATTCTGGGTCTCAGAGTGATTAAACACATAAGGCCAACCACCCAGGGAAACTATGGAATTTCCATCCATAAAGGTTATTGAAAGTGTAAATCGACCAAGGTTTGTCTTGACTGATGCAGCTGTCTTGAGCTACCTGCAAACAGGTAAAATCTATGACAGCTCAGTGGTTTCCTGGTGGCTGAAACCCATTGTTCTGTTAGGTAATCATCCCCAAATGCCAGGGAGCTCTGATGGGAATGTGCTTGTTACCTTCCGTCACTTTGCCTCCAGTTCTGCAATTATCACCTTGAACGTAATGGACGTGGACATTATCGTTCTTCACGCTTATTTTTAAGATTCCCCTTCACTTTTCCTTTCTCCTCTTACGAAGATCATTGTGTATAACTAGGTGAATTGGGAATCTGGGTTAAGCCTTTTCTAAACCTTCTTTCTCCACCCAGCAGGAAACAGTTTCTCCTACTGAGCTCCCAGGGTGCGTTGTAGCTGTCCTGCAACATTTATCACAGGCTGCATGGCGTTCGTTTATGTGTTTACTTGCTTGGTCTCCTGCTTGGTCATGAGAACCCTTGGAGAAGGGACCTCGGCTTACTCATTTTTGTTATCCTGCAGTGCTCGGCGTAACACTTTATGGTTCTTAGCAGAAATTCATTGAATGCATACCTTCTGGGTAGTTGAATAGAGCCGGGATAGATTTATTTTACCCAGTTCACAAATGCTGTATAGATAATAGGTAATTTGAGGTTATGCCAGCCCCCCCCCGCAATTATCTCCCTTCTAAAAGCTGGGAACGCTATTCTCTCACAGTGTAACAAGTTCTATCTAACTTCTATAAGCCGCATTACACTTTAGTAATAGGAGTAATGGTATGCTTGTTAAATGATAATAGATGGAAATAGAAAAAGCTGTTTCTAACACCAGGTTTCATATAAGACACCTGTCATTGCACTGACACTCTTATCAAAATCTGTTCTGGCAGGGGTGGGGCCTTCTATGGAAGGCGGGAAAGGAGGCTGAGCCCTGGAAGGGAAGTTGAGGGAGACGCACGGCTGTTGCGGTAAATGAGAACTAGCAGGAAGTGCTGGGCTCTTGGTCCTGGCCGTCTGATCGCACCAATATTGGTCTTGTCAAACTAGACATTTTTGATGAATATTCTGTGATGAATTCTCTCAAAGTTCCCTCTGACTTCCTGCTAATCTCGGGTAACACTTACTGTGCTTATAATGGATCCTTACTCTTGAATATACATTTTATTGATCAGGTGACAAAGTGGGAAGGACAGAGTCATCTGGTTCTTAAGATTAAACACTTATTTCTATTTGAAATGAATCACAGTTCAGATTCCCAGGAATCTGCCCTGCTTCTGACATCGTCAAGGAAGATAGTGTCACCACGTCATCACTGAGCACTTCTTATCTCTTTCCCATCAGAAAATGTGAGCCACACTTTTGGTTCAGGCTGATACTTTACATCAATTTAAGGTGAAAGGGGCTATTTCTAACTTGGAAAGTTGGGAAGAGGTGCGAACGGAGTAGTGGATTGGGAAAGCTAGACAAGTTTGCAGCTTCTTTAGGTAGAGTCTTCATTCGGTAGCTTAAAAAATGAAGTTGGGATATCGAATTCTCATAGACTATAAGTCCTAATCCCAATGCAACAAAAGAAAAATTATGGTAAGGTTTTTTGTTAGGGTATCTAAACAGCTTCCCTTCAGTTTTCATGGGTAAAGACAAGTAAGCTAGTTAAGTCCACTTCGCAGTAACGTAGGTGTCTAAATTGTTAAAATTTAGCAAACTTGCAGATTAGCCCAAGCCCATGGACATATTTTTTGACTGAGACCTTAGAATCTGTTTTTCTAAAACTTAGACAAATATAAATTTTAACCAGAAAGAAAGCATGTAGTGATGTTTCAGTCATTCTTTCTTGAGATGGTTGTTTTTCTCAAGTGGATCAACCAAGTGCATCACCAGTGGTGCATATGAGAAGCAGAGAGAATCATTTTGGGGGACCCTTTTCAACTAGGGCTGGGCAAGTCACGAGTGTAGCTCCTGCTTCCTGCTCTTTCTCTTTTGATGCCACTGTGTTCTGAGCTAACCACAGAAAGACTAAAAGGCTGAAGAGCCTGAAGTACATTCTGCAGGTGACATGCGCTGACTTTGGTTTTTTGCTGTTTTATATTAAAATGAACTTTGGCATGCATAATTCTGGCTTCTCTTATTCATAGTCGTGACAGATCTTAGCATTTGGTTGTTCAGTCTCATTTTTGTCTGTCCCTTTATAAAGTTATCCTCATATTAGTGACTGCAGCAATGTCCTGCCTGAGGTGATGAAGCTAATTTGAGGGTGCAAAGCTCCCTATTCATAGGAGGCATTGACCTTGACAGTCCGGAAGGATAAGTATGAGGCATGAATAACTCTGTTTGCTCTTCCTGATCACTTGCAGGGCTTTGTGGCATAGTTTGCTTTGTTAGCATCATAAAATGGATTTGTCTGAAAATGTCTGCATATACTCTTTTGGCCTTTTAACAGAAAGCAGATTTACTCCTGTTTTAAAGAGCCCAGTCTCTCCACCTGCCATTGACTTGCGGCATTATGGAAGTCAAAGGGCATGGCCTATTCTTAACTGCTGACAGCGCAGTGTATCATCAGCATGGCTGTGGCCGGCCAGGTGGTACTTCCGTCCACTCTGCTTTCCGGCGCCATCAGCGCCGCCCTCTACTGTGTTTGAAAAGACACCTTAAATTACATTAACAAGTGGTAACTTTGGTCCCACGTGGTGACCTATCATTTTAGCAAAACGAATTGCTCTGGAGGGGCCCTGTATACTGAAGAATCAGAGTCCAGTGTTAGTCTTGGGTTTCTTTGTTCTTTTGAAGTTGCTGCATCAGAAACAAGCAGATAGGCATACGGAGAGGGGCACGCAACAGGCTTTAAACATAAGCACTCGGCATATAGAAATTCTGCCTTTAACTTCAAATCATAGCAAAATTAATAAATCTCAAGGGAATGATATGTATTCCTCAGTCAATAGAGGGCAGATGAGAAGACAGGACTTAGAGGGAGAATGAGAGCTAATCAATTGAGTTTTATCATCTTTGGAGCAGTTGGAGGATATTAATTAATTTTTTTTTTTTTGCTTTGGGCTAACACAGCTATAACTGGGACCAAAATGTATTAAAAATGTAAAATTAGCAAAACACTTGAGAAATCAGAATGTCCCATATCCATGCATTTCATTAAACCCCACACTTGCCTTAAAAATACATAAGACTTTAGATTTTTCCCTTGAAAATTGGAAAAAAGAGTTGATTTTGGTTTCTTTTTTAATCAGTGCATAAAAGCCAATAATTAGTATTAAATTTACTAAATCAGAAATTATGGCTCAAAGTAGCGATATGCTGAGAAATACTGAGCCACTTGCCTCTCCGTCCTGACGTTGCAGTGGCAGAGAATCCAACAGTCTGCAGAAAAAGCCCGATGGAAAAGTTTGGGGAAAGAAAACAGAATGTATAAAAAAACAAACAATCAATGGGGGAGGCATATCAGAAAGTGGGGCGATAGAGATATATAATAATGATGATCATAAAACGAAGAAAGTATCTTTTTCCGAAGGAAGATTATACTGCTTCCTGTTTTAATTAACTGAACAAAATAAAAGCATAGCCAAGGATCAGATGCGTTTTTCACCACTTGTGCAGTTCTTGTCTGCAAGGCTTTATTATAGTACAGGAGAAAGAAACTGGTTTTCCAGGATATCCAACTTAATAATACACAAAGTGAAAAACTAGATACATTAGATTAATACAAAGAACATCTTCCACATTTGTATGGGTTTGCGTGCAGTAAGTGGAGGTTTTCTAGCTATCTATAAATTGTGGTATTTCCAATTGTTTGTTTCATAATCTCAGCAAGTAGTTATGAGAAAATAATTTTTAACTGTTCTCTATGACCTCATTAATATTACACTATAGCTGAAAAATTCAAAGGCTCTGATTGGGAAAAACACTGTTGGTTGAATGTTTTAGTTAACATTCATGATGACTTTGCCTTGCATGGATTATTACTTAGAGTGTTGGCCCATATTAATGGGATCAAGACTAATACCTTTTCTATAAAGGAGAAGTTTTGCATCACTGAACAATAAAACAAGACAGCATAGTTTGTGAAAAAAGAGTTAGAACTACATATCACATTATTTTACTTTCCGCAACATAATTTGTAGCGAAATGCAATGAGTGAACTCTTGAAAATTGAAAAAGTAGAGTTGACCTGGGTTTCTTTTTTATATCAGTGCATAAAAGCTATTAATTAGAATTAAACTTATTACATAAGCAATTACGGTTCAAGATAGTGATACGCTGAGAAATACTGCGCCACTTGCCTCTCTGTGTTGACGTTGGACGTAAAGACCAAGGAGGGAATGATTGGTGCTGAGTGTTGAGTTGCTTCCCCCTCTCTTCTTCCTAATACACCTGCAGTGTTCGGTTCCACAGTGTTGAACACCAGGGAGAGTCTGCATGTTTTATTTGTGAACTATGTCCACAAAGCCTAAATAAACTCTCTACCTCCAGTACACTAGATGGAAAGTAGAAAAAGGAAGATTAAGATCGCTTTAAATTAAAATGGGAAGAAATAATGAGCACTTTTATAGGAACTTAAATTATGCCTAAAATATGGCTCCCCCAAAGTCAGCGCTTCTAGACCTATTTTGGCTCATGTTCCTTCTTGACTGTGTTTCATTCATTCAACAAAGGCCCATTGAGCACCTGGTGTGAGTCAGGGATCGAGTTAGGCAGTTGGGATGCATCGGCAAACAAACAATTTATTCTCGCAGGCCCACAGTCTAGTGGAGATTGAAATGGACAAGAGACAGTAAACATAATAAATGAGGAAATTACATAGGAAGTTAGACAAGGATCATAGTTACGGGAAAAGAAAGCGCAGAACAGCCTAAGAGAGACACGGAGTATGCATGGGTACTCGTCACAGGTTTGATTTCCTAGAAGATCCAGTCCGTGTAATGGACCCCACCCCACGTACAAACACTATGTAGAACTAGTGTATTTTAAGGTAGAAGCTAACTGCTTCTATCTCAAAAAGGTTAAAGAATTGGCCCAGATCAAACAGTTGGTTAAAGAAAGCTGTTCCCCTCGAACATTTTTCTCATACCCCATTTCTCGGTGGGGCTCACTTCACCCATTTCTGGGGTTTTTTTTGTTTGTTTGTTTGCTTTTTGCCAGGCATATTTTTGGCTCAATAGGCTGATTTCGGGACGGTGCGCCGCAGATGTTTTATTGAATTTATGCTTTTGTAGGTCACTCAAGGTTCCGGTGCCAGAACATAGTTCGTTGCTGTAGTTACATCTCGGGAGCAGCCGCATGTGATAAACTGGAAATTAGACATGCATGAGAGGATGAGAAGGCTGGGATCAAAATGTTAAGATGAAGAAAGCAGGTTAGAGGGCAGAGCTGTATCAGAGGTTATGGGAGATAATTACTTAACAGGAAAATCGTGTCTCAGGTTGGTACAGAGGACAGTAAATGAGTCATGAATCATAATGGAAGTAAAGTAACATGAGTAGTTAGTGCTGCTGGTTCTTTAGGACTCACATGCAATATCTTATTCAAACTTTGAATCCCATAAAGTAAGTTTTATTCTCCCCATTTAATGAGTAAGCGAACTAAAATTTTAAAAGTTTAGGTGGCTTGCCTGACCAACAGTTACAAAGATGGGGTGAAAATTCTCACCTAGATGCTCTGGCTGCAGATCCTTCTCCTTTGTGGTTCACCAGGGAGTGTGAAGATTAAAAGGAAAGAAACAAAGGTGGTACTCTGAGGCAGGCACTTTTATTATGATGATTTCACTTTGTGAGTGGGGAAACTAAGGTGTGGGGAGGTCAAACTGATTTGCCTGATGGCACACTGCTACCTGGTAGTATAACCAGAATTCATATCCAGGCAGAACTGAGTCAGTCCTCAAATAAAACTGCGCTTATATAAAAATCTGTTTATGGTCTTTAAATTCTAAAGATCATTTATTACCTGTTGGAGAATTTGGAGGGTCAGGAAAGCCTGACCATTTCCTTCCTAATCTGCCTATTTATTAGTTTAGGAGTATGAAGTCAAAATAGTATGGTCTTGGTAGGAAAATGCTTTTGTCTTATTTTCTTCTTAGCTTTTCAATTGTTTTATTACTGTATAGTTGACATACAGTATTATCGTAGCTTTAGGTATACAACATAGTGATGTGACATGTGTATTCTTTACAGTGTGATCACTACAGTAAGTCCAGCAACTATCTGTCACCACGAGACTATCAACTATGTTTCATATGCTATACATTACATCCTCAAGATTCTTTTCAAATAACTGGAGCTTGGACCTTATTCCCCTTCACCTGTCATCCATCTTCCCTTCCCTCCGCTCTGGCACCATCAGTTTGTTCTCTGTGTCCATGGCTATGTTTCTGTTTTATTTGCTCCTTTGTTTTGTTTTGTTTTGTTTTTTTGTTTTGTTTTGTTTTAGACTCCACATGCAAGTGAAATCATACAGCAGACAAATAGGTGATTCTACTTGCTACGGGAAGAACAGAGCGAGGTTGTGTAACATCTTAGGTGACTGTCACTGGAGAGCCCCTCTTTGTTCAGCGGCAGGGCGCGGCAGGGCCCGGCAGGGCCCGGTGACCACACCTTCCCAGCTGTGGTCCTGGGACAAGGGGCTCACAAAGTGCCGGCACCGAAACGTTCAATGCTACGATGCTAAAACTTTCAATACTAAAACACTAAACGCCAAAACCAAACCACAGCCACCTTCATTTGCAGGAAACACCCATATGGATAAAATTTTGATTAAGTATTTTCTCATTTTAAATTTCTGAGTCTGTGGAGCCTGGCTAGTTATTGAGTGATAGCACAAAGGAAAAGAACAGGAAATACTTGGCAAGTACCTGGTTCACTACAGTGCTCTTTTTGTAAACAGCTTTCTCCCCCATCCATAACCTAGAACACTGTTATTGGTGTCCCTGAGAGCGCCCTAACTCCCACATGGAGCAGGACATTTGAGGGAAAACAGGTCACATGCCGCCCACGTGGCCTCTCTTTCTGGCATCTGATTTAGCACAGAGAAGGTCCACTTTGAGGAAGCTTGTTTCAGAGAAAAAAGGAAAAACAGTCAAGCGGACTTCAGAGATCCTTAGCTGTTTCATTGCACCAAGTGAAAAGGGAGAAAATTTTTCTCATTCTATTCTTGAATGTAGTTTACGTCCTGGTCTCCCTCCCTCTCCCAGCCCATAACTGTAATACTGCTTTGTATTGAAGGGTCTGTAGATTTATGGTCTTGCGGAGCACAGCTGGATGGAGATTCTTTATTCGTAAGCCTTTGGAAGTCTTCCCTTTGTAAATTTGAAAAGCCCAATCTCTTTTCTCTAGGTAGGAACATTCGGAGCAGCCTTTTATGGAAGTGAGGCAGGCTCATTCAGTATCTACCAGCACAATCAGGTACTCGGAAGTCATTACATTCTAACTGAAGAGCTCATTTCTCATCCTTTTACTTAAAAGCAAATAAGCAGATGGATTGGAGCAAGAAGACAATCGTAATGGGCCCTCTGCAGACCAGTGGGCGCACCCAGGAGGGTCTCCCCACCCCAGCGGGCCATGAAGTCATTACGTTCTCCGATGGTCCTCCACCCCTCTACAGTCTCCCTGACTAATGGGAAGCTTCTGTGGGCTGTGCTTCTCTGCAGGGGACCCCAAGCCCCCGCCCCATGCACAAACACACCTGCAAGCTGCTGTGGTTGCTGCTGCCTCTGTGAGGTTTAAGAATAGACAAGACAAGCAATAGCAGATGGTTCTATCATGCTGCTTCAAACACAGGGAGAAAAATGGAGTCCTTTTTGCAGTCAAAACAACAACTACAGAAGCGAAGAGGGATGGTGGGGGGAGTGTAGGGAGGGACCAACCCTACAGCTGTGGACCATTTGGTCTATAGTTAGTGGCGGACCAACTGGGTAACTTGAAAAAAAATTTAAATAAGGAAAAGGAAAAAAATGGTTACATGGATTTGGATGTGTGGTTAAGAAAAAAATAAACGTGTATTGTTTGGCACCATTTTGATCGAAGATGGAAGTCAGACTGTGTGTTTGTTAAAGTCATTGTAGAGATAATGGATATCGTGTCTTGGTGTCTCTAGCTTCTGGGTGCTCTGTGATCCTCCACGCCCCAGGCTATGTAATCTTAAATGCCTGAACTAAGTAGTTGCCCTGGTCCTCCTTGTGACAGAGTGGAGAGGTTTTTCACTGGCTGTGTGTTTGGATCCTAACGCACACGGGAGAGACCAGGGCTTCCATACTGCTCGGCCGCTGCCCCAGCGCCTCCTCTGGAAACAGGTTCCCCGGTACTGACGTCTGGGTGACATTCCCAAAGTGCTTCACGAACAGACCCTGCAGCCATTCCCCGGGCGGCTCCTTTCAGTCCTGCTGGCTCCTCCGTAGCCATGGCTTGTAGGCTAGCAGCCGACGGGCCAGCAAGGGAATCTGGGCCATTTGAACTACAATAAAGGGAGAGCAAAGTTTTGTTTCTCTGGACAACTGTGTTAGCTGTGGCCTAGTCTTCTCTAAGTCACATTGACGGGAACATCTCTGGCACACTTTCTAAAGAGAGGTAGTACAAGGAAATCTTTCATTTAAATTATATTTATTTCCTATGCAGAAAGCCATAGGTATGTTTTTATATGAGTATTTTTATGTAAAAAGGAAAATAATGTCTGGTGTAGAATTACTAAATAATCTAAGCTTTTTAAAAAATAATTGAAATACATTTTCTCTTTCTGTTCTTTGAGCTGCAAGGCCACTTACAATAAATGGAACCTTTGAGATTTCCATTAAATCTTTCCATTAAGATTTCCTAATAACCTTGGGAACAGAAAGGCGCTAAACTTTGATGTTTAGCTGAGGTCTTATCAAAAACCCAATAGTTTTGTAAGGAGAATGTGACTGAAGAGGAACAGTATGGCTGATGCATCATACATTCATAGCTGCTAAATGCTCATGATGGGTTTGCGCATGTCAGCGATTCCCAGCTCCCCTCCCCAAGCAGAGCTTTCACTACATTCTCAGCATTTTTTCCCTTTCACCATCCTGTGATTTGGTCTTTACTGTAATTGCAGTAATATAATTTTGTGTGTGTGTGTTTATCTTACACCCAGACCGACCATCAAAGATCAGGGATCTTCTCCAGCTAACCTAGTTCCCGGTACTAGAGGCTACTCAGTCAACGCTGAGCAGGGAACGGGTGCACAGTAAAACGTGACTGTTTGGATGTGGTTGTGTTAACGTGGGGAGCCCGCCACATTCCCGCCAACTCAGTGGAAAGACATGGCTCCTTCCCTAAAGCCCTAAAACATACCACGGAAACTGAATCTCACAATGAAATGAGAATTTCCAAATCCCAGAAATTCAGAAAACTGGAAATAGTACAACTGATAGTAATAGCTAATGTTTTTTTTGAGTTCTTACTTCATTGAATCCCGACAACAATCTTCTGAAGCAGCCTTTGCTAAATCCCATTTTACAGATGAAGAAACTGAGTCTTAGGGACGTTAGCCCTAAGCAGAGGGCCAGCTTGCTCAGCCTGTGGAAGCATGTCCTTTAGAGCTAGGCTGTCTAGGTTTATAGTCCCTGCCTTGCCATCTACAGACTGTGTGGCCCTGAGCAGTCCTGTAATCTGTCTGTGCCTCCGGTTCCTTATCTGTAGAATGGGTAGTAATACCGGTTTTTTTAATGTTGTAAGGGTTAAATAAAGTAATTTAAATGAAGTATGTAGGAACATGCCTAGGAACGGGTTAAATATTCGATATTTTTATTATGCTTAATTACTGCTCTTAGATTCATAGGAATTCAAATGCCAACATGTTGGGCTCTAAAGAGGCAGTTTGGGGAGGTCTGTAAGTAGCTTTGGTAAGGCCGGGGCTGACTTCAGGAAGTACACTGGGGTCACGGTGGAAGGTGGCCTGGTTTGCGGATAGCTGTTGAGAGAAGTGGACACTTAGAGGGTTCCTGAGCCTCAGACAGCAGGATACGGAGACGGCTGAATGTGTAATCAGTTAGAAGTGCTGAAAAAGGGGCAGGGCTGAATTGATGCCAGCAGGCGATTTCTCTTCTAGGGAAGTGGTGGCAGCACCCTTACCTAAGACATGGAATAAAGAGGGGTAGCTGCTAGACATGGGTGTCGTTCCTGCTTGGTGAATAGGCACACAGGAGTGTGCATTGTATCCAGGTGAAGGTATACAGTGGGTAATTAGAAGTGCCAACTGCAGCTCAGCTCAGCGGTTGGGGCTGGGGCTAAGGGTGCATTTCCAGATAGTCATTGAAGACGTGGGTGCAGATGAGGACAACCAGAGAGACGAAGGAGAGTGAGAAGAGACGAGGGCCCAGGAGGGACCCTGAAGGTTAAGTGCAGTCAGCTGACCCAGAATGTCAGGGAATGGAGTGTGAGAGTGGTGGAACCGCTTTGAAGAGGAGAGTATAGTTAAGGGGTTTTTGCTTGTTTGTTTCTTGATGGGTTTCGTTCTGGGGAGAAATAAAACCCCATTTTTTTTATCAAGAAAAGTTAAAACATACCCAAAGGTAGAATAACTCCATGAATGCCCATATACCCACGACCTAGATTCAACATTACCAAGCATTTACCCTGCCTGCTTCATCTGCCCTCATTGTTGCCCGAGGTCCTTTAAAGCAGATCTCCGAGATTCCTAATTTCCCTCCTGCGTACTTTGGTAGGGGTCACAGCTACCGCACCACTGCTGCGTCACACGTTAACGGTGTACCTTGGTCTCGTCTAATATCTGGTCCTCATTTGCATTCCTCCATCCCACAACTGTCTTTTACAGCTACCTTTTGTTTTCTTTAAGTCAAGGGCCAAACAAGGATGCCATGTGACTTTTGGTTGTTGCGTCTCATTCTGTCTTTCCCTCTAGAGCAGAACCTCCTTTCTTTTCTTCAGGCCATTGATTTGTTGAGCCGTTCACAACTGTCCTATAGGAAGTGCCTCTTTCTGAATTTGTCTCTTTGCTTCTTGATAGTATGATTTAACATTGAGGAATGATTACTAGATTGACAGGCAATGGGGTTGGGGGTGGGGCTGAGTCAGTCTGGGAACTGAGTAAGGAAGCAGAGAGAGGGGAAGATTGTATCAGTTCTGGAGGGAGCGAAAGGCCAGGGAAGCTCTCAGGGGCTGTCTGCCTCGAATTTCTTCCGGAGCATGTCCTACTCCCTGTCGTGCTGCTTCTTTCTTGCCATTTGTTAACCCCCTGCCCCGTACTAGGTGCAGTGCCTTACAGATAGTATATTTAGTGCTTCAATGCCAGGTCCTTCAAGGCAGAGGACTTTTTGTCTCCATTTTACGTGGGATCAAACTGAGCCCGATGGGTTAAGAAGTTTGCAGATCACACAGTTCGGAAGCATCAGCGCTGGATTCTAGGATGGCTCACTAAGAGTCCAAATCCCAGCTGCTTTCTACTCTTCCTAGCTGCACACCACAGAGCACATTGTATATCTCTGTAATGTTCTCTTATCTAATGTTGTCTTCCGCTTTAGTGGATTCCGTGTACTTTACTGAACAGCTTCTATACTTTACTGAACGTCTACAGTACGCCAGGAACCTGCGCAGAGATTAACTGATCTGAGAGCAGGTTCTGCCTCTTACTTACTGTGTTCCGTCCAGGACTTAACTTAGAGATGAAACACAAGGTAGAAATTCAGTAAATATTTGTTGAGTTCAACTGAAGTGAATACCGTCAACCGGTTAATGTAAAGAGTGATCATCCTATTAGGAGTCAGCAAATATGTTCTTCTGTTCGCTGGGTGATCTGGTTACCTGTCGGGTGACTGACAATCTCATTACTTCTATTAGCATCTCAATTGTTCATTTGTAGAAACTGGCTAAGGGATGAGTTGGACTCGTTTTTACTCTTTGTCCTTAGGCTAGCTGCTGTACTTTTTAGAACACATTTTAGATAGTTATTAGTGAAAACAATCTAGCATTTCCTTAAATGACAGGAGGCATTTATGTCATAGTAACTTGTGTCCGATGGTAGGACAGAGGTATATCTTCATATTGAAAGATGAAGGAGGCAACTCCATAGAATATAACAGAATTTATTACGGGATAATTTACTGGAAGATGGGGTCAGAGCGGAAGAGACAATCAACAATTCTGCGCAGGTTATTCTCTGCTACCAGACCACCGTTACATTACTTATTTTACTTTTATAGTATAACTCAGTTACGAATGACTGGTAAGACAAAGGGACAAAGAAGGCAGTAGTGCCAGGGGCCTTGCCTGCTGGTAGCCTCATGATATATGATTGTTTACACCTAAACTGTTACCAGTTTGATGTTTATCGAGCATGTCATGAAGTGCCAGCTGTTGCTAACAAAAATATTCATGGTAAGGAACACAGATAATCAAGAGCTAGAAAACTCTGATATGCTTGTAAGGACAGTGAAGTTGGTCACATTTTGAGGCTTTAGTATCCTGTGCTGGAATCCTGGGTTGTGCAGTCCATCTCTTTCCCCATTTGTTCCTTCCAGCTTATCTGCACTTGAATGTTTGATATCCTGGTGCACCAGCCACTGCCTCACCCACCCCAGTGTGCCAGCTACCACCTTGTTGCACGTCCTCACTGTCTCGGTCCGTCCCCGCCGCTCCTACCAGTCTGGATGAATGTTTCTTTAACTCCTTGGTTGTCAGACTTCCATACAGTTCAATTTTTCTGTCAGTTCCGGTTGTTTTCTGTTTTAAATTGGTTGTTATCCTTCTTTTAGTTGTGTGAGGAAATGAAGTTTATCTACCTATGCCTCCATCTTGGCTGGAAGCCCAAGGCTTTTGATTTTAAACATGACTGATGAAAATATTTCTTAAACAAATATGAGTGCAACATTTTCTGAAATCCATGCAATGTCATCAAATTTGTAACAAAGGATTTAATAAACAAATTTTATTTAATAAACACTGGGCCTGTATGAAGTGCCAGATATTGTTCTAAGTTCCAAGGATGCAGCAGGTGAACAAAATAAGACTCCTGGTTTCATAGAGCTTTATTTTAATGTAAGGGATATGTAATCAACAAGTAAACAAATAAATGAAAAAGATCATCCCAGATGTAATGATTAGGGCTGTGAAGAGACTTCAGCAGGACACTGAGATACTGAACAATTTGCAGCAGTGAGAGAGGGGAGGGAGGCCCACACAATTAGGGTGGTCAGATGGGGCTTCCAGAGTAATGATAGTCATTTGAAGAATTGGGACAGCGCAAAGGGCCTGAGATGAGAGGGAGCATACTATGTTCCAATTTGAGTTAATTTCTTGGGACTGAAGGGGTCATGGTAATTTCAAGAATATATATTAGGCAAGCAACTGGGCTTGGGAATCCCAAGCATGGGAGCATGATGATGACATTGGAGATGAAGATTAGATGGTCAACAGGTTTCTGAAGAAAATGAAAATCATTGAACTGGACCATTGTTTAGGAAAACCATTGTGCAAGTTTCTTCCCTTCCCCAACATATGTGCCATGACACTAGAGAACCCCTGTGGGTATGTTTGCAAGCACATTGCAAATATTCATTCACTCAATATTCAAAATAACACTAGAAGGTAAGCATTATTATTTCCCTTCCATTTCTTCTGATAAGAAAATTGAGGCTCAGAGACATTCATTTTCCCCAAATCACATTTATTTAGTGGAGCTGAGAGGCAAAACTGAGTAATTGATTGTGGAGTTCATGATCTTCTTTTTTTTTTAATCCTCACCCGAGGACATTTGTTTCATCGCTTTTAGAGAGAGAGGATGGCAGGGGCAGAGAGAGAGAGAGACAGCAAGAGAGAGAGGCATAGATTGGCTGACTTCTTGACAAGCCCCGACCAGAGATCAAACTCCCTACCTGGGTATGAGCCCTGGCTGGGAATCAAACCCATGACCCTTTGGTCCATGGGACAATGCTCCAACCAACTGAGCCACACTGGCCAGGGCTAGAGTCCATGATCTTAACTATTATGCTGCCTCATGGGGTGTCCAACAAGAGAGGATACACAAGACCTTAGAGAAATCCGAAAGAAGAATACTAGAAACCATGATGAGAGCATGGGAGGGTGTTGAGTAAAATGATAAATCCATTGTCTGTTAGCAAGTGGGTGGGCACCCCAATCTAATCTGTTTCTCTTGAGTTCATTACTGCATGGTTGTAGATAACTATTGCCTTGTCACACTCACCATATGCTTTCCTATAACGGAAGCTAAATTAATTCTGTTTGTAATAACCTCTTCAACTGACTAACAAAGCAATCTGAATGAGCAAACAAACAAACCAAAAAGGCCAAAAGTAGTTAAAAAAGCTGAGCAGCAGAAGAACCAAATGCCACCAAGCCCACATCAGCAAAGAGTGAAAGCAGTGGGTTCTCTGGCTGGTTATGGGACTTGCTTCAAGTGGTTTTTATAGCAGTCCTCCCTTAGCCACGGGGAATGAGACTCTCAGAGGATGCCTGAAACTTCAAGTAATACTGAACCCTGTATACGGGGTGGGCAAAAGCAGGTGTACGGTCCTTTGTATGGAAAATAATATAATGATGAATAAATAATACAAGAATAGACTGCATTTTGCATACTCACACTGTAAACCTACTTTTGCCCACACTTGTGTACACTGTTTTTTTCTACAAACATATTATAAATTGGGCACAGTAAAAGATGAACAACAAGAAGTAATAATACAATGAAAGCACTTTATGGCTTCTCTTTGGCGTATCCGAATTGCCAACATCACTACTCTTGTGCTTTGGGGCCCTTACTAAGCAAAATAAGGGCTATTTGAACAGAGGCACCGTGATATCATGGCAGTCAGTGTGATCACTGGGATGGCTACTAAGTGGCTGATACGCAGGTAAGTATACAGCGTGGAGATTCTGGACAAAGGGAAGGTTTTCATCTAGCCAGGATGGAGCAGGATGGTACTACTCAAAATACTGCACAAGTTAAAAGTTATGAATTGCTTGCTTCTGAAATTTCCATTTACTGTTTTTAGACCACAGTCAACTGTGGGTAACATTTATGGAAACAAAACCAAGGATAAGGGGGATCCGCTATCTTTTTCGAGAACTAGGAATTTGAAACATTGTCCATGGAAATGGCCCACCTTCGCATCAACCACAGCCTGCCACTCCAAATGTTGAGACCAGTAGAAGTTACCTAGAAGTGCCCCTCTTCTGTCATTTCAGTCTCCAAACTCATCCTGGGAGGCTGCGCTGGTCTTTCACACGGCTTCCCGGTGAAAAAAAAGGAATGTGTCAAAAGAGATCACATCCTCTTTCTCTTTCTCGTTCTCCTTGTCCCACAAAGGAGCCTGACTGGGAGAATGCAGCTCAGGTTGACCCTGCAGGAGTAAGGCCACACTTTCCTGGGAGATAGAAGAAAAAATTTGCCAGGTTTGCCTTTGACCAAGAAACAGCTCAATGTAATGGCCATCGATCCCCCTTGGCACGGTTACCTGCTTCCAGAGCCTTCTTTGGTGACTGTTCCAGAGTTCCTTTGGTCTCTACTCTCATGGCAGAGTCAGGAAGTTTTTAGTTAATTTTAAAGCGTTAACATGAAATACGAAAGAGGCATCAGATTCTTCCACAATGGCTTGAATTCTCACATTAGTTGTTAGCACTGTTAAAGGTGTGACCTTGTTTTTAATGGCGTTGCTTTTCTTTTGTTAGTTTCATACTCCTTCTTGCTTGTCTGTAATCTGCTCTAAATTATGGCTGCACTGTGTTGATTCTTAATTATAAATCCTGGTGTCACACTTTCTTTTGTTTCCTCCTCACTCCTTTCCTTCTGATTACTTATTTTCTCCACTTTGTTTGCCTGCATTTGTAACCCTTGAATGAACCATTTATTTTCTATTTATCAAAAACAGTAAAATTCTTTGGAAGGAAATGTGATTGAAACTTTAGGTACAATTAAATAGTAATAATTAACACCATCGAGTACTTACAACGTACCACTCACTTTAGTGTATTGACTTATTTTGTTCTCTCAATCTATGCTTTGAGATTATTTTCCCCGTTGCGAAACTGAGGCCCAGAGGGTTATATAACATAATAAATTTCCATTTGCTGTTTTTCAGGATATGCCTCCTAAATAATTGGTATTATTTTATAATGTAAATAAGCTGATTTTCAGACATTGGGGATTCCACATTAGCCTATTTACCTGGTGTTCAGTTAGTCTTTTACGCAAATTGATTAAGAATACTAGTGTGTTTGTTTTTATTTTTACCTAAGTATAGATTAGTACTTCATAAAAATGAAGGGAAATGTGGCTCTTTTGTAATTCTGCAAATTCATTATTTGTTCAGAATTTTGTAATAAATTCTGCTCTTGTATAATGTTGGAAATAATAGTTGCATTTTTTAGTCATGTGAAAAATTTCTTAGTCATATTATTCCTCTGTTTTTAAATTTTCAAGTTTTTTTCATGAAATATAGATTAAAAATGTGATAGGGATTATATTAAAGAAAAGTTGCGAGTTATAATCCAATTTCCGAGAGCATGTCAGGGCACACCTGCTTTTATACACAGCGCATGTGCAGTATAAGAAGCATGACTGAACTGTAACAAGTACAAAGGAAGTGGGCCGTTTCAGTCCATGTGACACTGGAAATCAGATTTGCTGCAGACGTTGAGGTGTGAGACCCGGGTGCCTTTCGTCAGCATCTCTCTGGCCCAAACACCAGTTTTTGAGAATCTCAGCTGGCGGGGAGAAGATATTAATTCTAGCCACTGTCTGATCGGAAGCCACCGATGGGATGACTGGCTCGTGGGCTGTTGATACACCATCTGGGCTTCCCAGAGGTTCCCGAGCCATCTGTGCATCTCTGCAACTTGGTATTTACTTATTTACTTTGAACAATTAAAAAAATTAAAAAGAATTGAATAATTTTTTATTGTTATTCTGTTACAGTCATCCCAATACCCCCCCCCACCTTTGCTCTCCTCTTTCCAGCCCACCCACCCCGCTCCCACAGGCAATCCCCACACTGCTGCCCATGTCCATGGGTCGTTCATACGTGTTCTTTGACTGTAGTCCCTTCCCCTTCTTTCCACCATTATCCCCCACCCCTCTCCCCGCCGTCTGCTGTCAGTCTGTTCTATGGAGGAGTTTCGATGCGAACACATTCCTATTAAAATTCAGAAAACCCTCAGTTCTACTATTGAGTGTAAATGAGTCCAGAAACGAGCTACGGCCTAGCAACTTCGTGGGGAAAGTGAAGAGCGCAGCAAAAATTTTGGGAGCAAGATTTAAGACAACATCAACTATTAAAAGTTTTTAATTCCCAATCTAGAATTTGAAAGTCTTTAAAATCTTATATTTTGCTTATTTCCTTTATTCCTTCATAAGAACCGAAACATATCTGCTTGATTATTATACACAAAATAAACTGGGTGATGTGTAGATTATGGAATTTGGTTACAGACTAGTTTTACATGTGACTTTTGAATTAGGCAAAAGACACAGTGTCTTGCGTTCTTTTTAGAGCACAGGATAGAGTTAAGGAAATGTGAGTACATAGGGGGTGGTTGATTAACACATCCAATTAATGAAACTTTGACATTATAACACCGGCTATTGTCAGTGAGCTTGCAGGCTTCCAATTTCTATTCATTAGTTATTCCATTTCCCTAGTTGCTTCTCTCCTCCGCCTTCACACAAAAGCAACATCATTAAAGGGCGGATTAAAAATGGCGCCCACATTGATAAGAAGTAGTTATCTAGTGTTCCTGCATGTGGTTTTTACTTGAAAAAACTTTCAGGCTAAATGGAGTGAAGAAGATTTGAAATGTAAATGCATTCTTTGTTCCCTTTGTAGATAATTGTACTAAATGCTAATCTCTGGGAAACTAATGTGTTCTTGTGTTCACTGATAAGCTGTGTTGCTTGAAACAAATTTATAGGAAGAGACAAGTCGTTTGTTGGCAAAAACTCCCATCCCAGTAAACTTGGGATGATATTTTTTGTGCTCCTGTGGAACAGAAATCCCGTCTGAGTTTCTTCTCTTTGCAAATGCTCCTCCTTCCCACCCACCCACCCACCCACCCAGTGACAATGGGTGGTTTACAACCTGCTTGGGCTATATTAAACAAGGGGTCTGCACACTTTTTTTAATATAAAGGGCTTGAAAGTAATTCATTTAGGTTTTGCAAACTATCTGATCTCTGCATGACTACCGAATTCGGCCTTTGTAGCCTGAAAATAACCCTACACAATATGTAAATGAGGGTGTCAGGATGTGTTCCAATAAAACTTTATAGACACAGAAATTGGATTTTTATGTAGTTTTTATATGTCGTGAAATGTTTTTTACCTTCTTCCAATAATTTAAGTGATTTTTTACAATAATTTTATCGTAGCTTGAAAGCCTTTATAAATGAAGGCCTTGGGTGGATGTGGCTCAGGACCCAATTTTTCTGACCCCTGAGTTAGACCCTTCTTGGGTTGTCACGTGTGCCTCTGTTTCCCTTTCTGATCTCTTTTCTTTTCAGTTGTCTAAACTCAAGGCCAGTACTTACTTCATCCGGTGTCTTTTGGTGGTGGGTTCTGTGAGTGTGTGGATGCCCATTAGATTTTTGTTTGCTTGTTTGTTTTCTTTTGTTTTGTTTTGTTTCCCAGTGCAGGATGGGAAGAGAGCTGGGTGAACCTCTTTTGTTTGCAGGAGTGAGCAGAAGACAACAGTGATTTATACTATTTTACTTAAAGGGTTAATAGTTTAGACACATAAAATCCAGTGCTGTTTCGGTGCCTTTTTTTTTAATTACAAGAAGTTCAGATGCTGGAATTTTGCTGATGGAAATAACCACAGTGATGTATGTATGTGAATGAGCACATTGCATTAGAGATTGGCTATGTGTGATTTTTGTATTACCTAAAAAAAGAAATCCAGCTCCAATTGTGAAAAGGCACAGGGGCTGACTGTGGTATCATTGGGCCGGGGCTGCCTTTCAGCTCGGTTGAAGTCCTTTCTAATGAGAACAAAGCTGGAGGGGGAGACTGCTCGTGGTCTGCAGGCTCAGTTAGCAGACCACCTCTGGTAATCTGGAGGTTGCAAAACATTTCTTTGTGCTACATAGCGTCGTAATTGCTGATCTTTTCAACTTCCGCTTTTGGAACCAATGAAGTCTTGTGCACTTGAGTCCTGTAATATTATTTTACTTGAGGGTGAAGAAGTTAATGTATAACCTCTTTGGCTAGTACTTTAGATACTTGGAAAATGCTCTTGATTTTTAATCAACATAAAAACAAAAAGTACATTTTAACTGTGTAGGTCCTTTTCTAGGAGGGATAGTTTCATAAAATAGGTTGAGTTATTTTACTAACTTATCTGTTTCCTTGAATGAGCTCTTTCCATTTAGATAAGTGTCCTAGTGGAAGGAAACAGATAATAAAAATCTGACTTGCCTATTGACCTGCTTCGGTCATTAGTGAGAATGCATTTTTGAGGTCATTTTAATCCTCATTAGCATCTGTTGCAGAAGAATGTCCTCAGGGTTTGGTTTCAAGCATCCCTCCCCACTTCACAATCCAGGAAAGGAGGGTGGGTTTTGGGGGTTGTGGGTGGGGTGGGCCGGCGTTGCTCACCCTCTGCCCTGTGCAGTTGAGGCTGGAGGGCCTGTGACCTCAGCGGGCGGTGTAGGGGACCCCTGAAGAAGCGTCCCTGCTGTTGCTGCTGTGCAGGCGGAGGAGGGGTCAGGGCGGAGGATGGGCCTTGCTATCGGATTCCCGAGTCGGGCTTACTCCGGCTGCACCTACCTATCCTGATCTCTCAGTGTTTACTGCTAAAACCTTTCCACTCACTGACATAAAACAACTTGCATTTCTTTCTTTGCCAAAAGAAAAGAAATTGAGATTGAGATTTCCATTAAAAAAAATGAGATGCTTGACCTATATCCATTCAAAAAACTTGTATACAATGTTCACAGCAGCCAAAAAGTGAAAACCAACAGTTCATCAACTAATGAATGGATTAAGAGATCTATATTCACCCAGAAAAACATTGTTTGGCCATTGAAAGGAACAGAGTACCAATATACTATAAAGTACAGATATCCTACGCTGTAACAAGACTAAACCTTGAAAACATTCTAAATGAAAGAAGCCAGATACAACACTACATATTGTATGATTCCATTTGGATGAAATATCCATAATAACAGGCAAATCATATAGGCAGGCAGCCGATTAGTGATTGTTAGGGGCTAGGGAGAAAGGATAGGGAGTGACTGCTAGTGGGTAATGTTTTGGAAGTGATTAAAATGTTCTACAACTCGTTGCTCGTGATGGTCGCGCAAGTCTGTGAATATACTAAAAACCACTGAACTTTAAAAGGCGGAATTATTTGGTATGCCTTGGATTATATCTCAAAACTGTTATGAAAATGGTGCACTTGAAAAATAGAAAATTTGTTAATATAGCTTCACCATCAGTAAAAACTAACTAGTTTCTTCAGAATTATACAGTTAGTATAACTTTAGTGAAAATCTGATGGTTTCATTTATTTATTTATTTATTTATTTATTTATTTATATTTATTTGGCTGTCTCAGTCTCTGTCATTGGGGGAAAGAGATTATCTGAAAAAAAAACTAGTCTTGTCCTATGGATGACAAATTGAGTATTATTTTGTACATTGTGACTTTGGTTGTTTCCAAATATCATCAGTTCCCATTTCAGCAGAGGAGTGCTCTATGGTTGCAAAGCATTCAAATGGAAAAGAAAATATTTATTCAGAGATCTAGATTTCTCCCACCTGCCCTCATAACAACAAACATCTTAGCTCTGCAAGCTCTGAATACGTGGCATCGCGGTCAAAATATGGTCACCAAATTCTGCGGTTGGCACATTGGCTTTTCAGCAGTCTCAAGAGTTTGTGTGACAACGTAGGCAGTTCCGTGTGAGATCCCACACATGGAGGCTCCTGTACTGCATGAATAGGAGAAAAGGAGCTGACTTGCCTCCCAACTTGGTTTTCTTTTCTTTCTTTCTTTTCCTTAACTGGCAGCTGAAGATAAAATGTCCTTTAATCCGAATATTATCATCTGGTACATCTGCCTTCAGAAAGACAAAATAAAGATCAGGTGGTCTGCGTTTCCGAAGTGTTACTTGGCCAAAATACAGAAGGACACTGTGGTTTAAAATAAGCTGAACCATGGCTCCTAGAATGGGAGGAATGCTCTGTGGGCCCACGGAGGGGACTAGCCTCACAGAAGCAGCAGTTGTTTGCGGCAGGAGAAATGATTCGGAAGACGGCTGCTTCTGCAGTTCTGGGACTCTCCGGCTGCACAGGCTGGCGCTGATGATGCTCCAGTCACTAGCCCATCTGTTCCTAAAAAAGTCCAAGGAGAAATGTAACAGTGGCAGTCAGGGAAGAGGCCGTTGTGCGGTAAGGACTGAGACATACAATCAACAGTTGTTCGTGCTTTCTCCCGGAGTCTCTTAAGGAATGGCAATAGAATCAGAATTCTGCTCGTTTGTTTCACACAATGATTTGTTTGTTAAAACACTTGCAACTTCCGGTTCAGTTTGGTGAATTATTTAGTGATGAAGATGATTGTATCCTGAAAACAATCTGGATGAACTTGACCTTTTGCGTTCAGTTGTATAGAACGCAGAAATGCTTAGGGTCGGGGGAGTGTGGTTATATGATATAGTTGAAAAAGCCTGGGTTTTAAAGTCAGGAACATCTGGGTTTTGGTTCCAGCTCCACCTCTTACTAACCTCATAACCAAGAAACTTAACCTCTCTGTATGGACCTCAATGATCCTCAAGGGGTTTAAAATACGAATTTGATCAGGTGGCAAAAATTCAGTGGGATGGTATGGGCAAAGCTCCAAGCTTTTTGGGTACGTACTTAATAAACGCTTTTGAAATTTAACTTTAAGAAGGAAAAGACCACTTTTAGAAATGTTATATCCTTCATGTTGACCAAATGGTGTACATTCACGGAAGGGCTCCTCTGGAGTAATCCAAGGAACGTAACCCAACAGAAGACTGCAAGTGAGCCACAACTTTTGTGCTACTTACCCTGTGTTATCCTTTTCTCAGAGAGTATTAATTCCTCGGTAAAATTCAGAATTTTCTGGAAATTCTATGATCACTTAGAGATGAGTTCTCCCAAATTCTTTCGCAGTTAGAACATGGGTTGTGTTTATTTGAGTCGACCGAAAATGAATTGACCTCTTTTCTTTCTGCTGCGTAGTATTCCATTGTGTGAATGTACCACAGTTTTTTGATCCACAGAAACATGGAACAGACTGACAGAAGCCAGAGGGGAGGTGGGAGGAGATAAGGGTGGAAAGAAGGGGAAGGGACTATTTAAAGAACGTGTGTGAATGACCCACGGACATGGACAACAGTGTGGGGATGGACTGTGGGTGTGGGAGGTGGGCTGGGCGGAGGAGGGCAAAGGGAGAAAAATTGGCACAGCTGTAACAGAATAATGACACAAATTAAAAAAATAACTCAAAAAAGAGAAAGGAAAATGAATTGACCAACACTGTCCATAAATCACCAAATTTTAGTATTGGACTTCAAAGATTAACTTACAGGAAGTAGTCCCTGACTTGAGGAATGTTCTCTATGGACTCTAGGATATGCATAATTTTCAACATAAGCCTCAATATTGTCATCTGGAGAATGGGCTAACTGGAAATTTACCTTGTTCTGAGTACTGGGTGAGCAAAGGCAGGCAGGCAATGAAGCTCACTGCAATACTTGTCTTGAAGCAGGGTGCTGAAGGATGCCACATGTTTGGTCTCCTGACTTCAACATTTTTGACACTTTCAAAAAGAAGAGAAATGCCAAATTTGGGATGAATATTCTTCAAAGCTCTCTGACTTTTGGGGTGATTCTTTATTAGAGATTGGGAGGAAGTTATCCCTCCAGAATGGTACTTGATTTGGGAAAAGGGGGGGACATGCCTACTCTTTCTAGACTCATCTCTCATGTAGGTCATCTAATTGATTAAAACTAGAAGCTACCTGCGATTAGTGTACTAGTACCTGGACAAAAAGTTCTTTGTTAACCTGAAAGCATATGGAAGGCAAGTCATTTCTTGATTCTCTCATAAGTTTCAGTCTAAGTACTCTCTACTATTGGAACGTAATTTCCTCTTAAACCATCAACACTCAAATTCTTTTCTTTTACTGGAGTTGGGCCCAGAGATTGTGGACTATCCAATGTGTCCATTGAATTATTAACAATACTTTAAGAAGAGCCAGTACTGTCAGGAATTGGAAATTAGAATATTACCAAGGCCATATTCCCAAGTCATAGTTTCTGGACTGTTCAGCTATTGGTCTCTTATGGGAACAAAAATTGATGATTGCCTTAAAATAGAATAACATATTAATTCATTTCATTCTGAAAAATTATATTAATCCTCTATTTTGTACAAAGTACCATACTAGGCACTGGGGGAGGAGGACAAATATTCATTCTCCATGGACCCTACTCTCAAGGAGCCTTTTGTTTTATCATGGCAAGAAGACATGTATATGAATAATAAATCCAGCCAAAAGGAGAAGGGTGTTTCCGGTCTAGGGAAACTGGGAAAATCTTTGTGGAGAAGTGGCCCTTGAGCTGCACCTTAAATGATAGGTAAGATATGGAAATGGCAACAGTTTCTCATCAAAGGAATCATCCCCTGTTGTTAAGCAAGCAGCTGATAGAGTGCTCTTGGATCTTTCTTGGCCTGTGGTATTTCTCAGTAATGTATGTTCTGTGAATGTTACATGTCCACACATATACTTATATGTAAAGACATGCATACACATAGAGACATACACATATGAATGCATGTATATGAACTTTAATGTGGTCATAATTGTTTTGGGCCAAAATGCATGAAGCCAATAGTTCTGCTTTAATGTGTGTGTCTCAGGTATGTATTTGGCCAAAGACAGCAGATATGCTTTTAATTCAATGGCCATTTATTATGAAAAGCCTGGAATGGTTCATGAATTATGAATTTGCCCTGAGGATGAGAATTAAATGAGGTGCTGTACTTCAATCAAAACATTTGGGAGCTTCCCAGTAGAGACAAGCTCTCTTACTTCCTGGCATGTCTTACAGTCCTGGGAAGATAAAGGTGGACCATATTGGTTTTCAGGAAGGTGTTCTCACCCCAGAGTCTGTGACAATCAAAAACCTTGGCGAGATGAACATCTGCAATTGCTTGGTCTTGTTTTGCAGTGATCCGAAAGGTCATGTTCTTGTTGAGAATGTTAGCTTTATCATTGGGTACCCTCCTTCCCTCTAAATTCATGTCATAGAGTGGTGTGAAAGAAAGGTTAGCGGGGGTGGGCCATTCGCATGGGCAGGAGGAGGATCAAACAAGTACAAACGGACATTTTCACTAATGGATCACTGCATTCTAAATAGTAAGAAAGTATGGATTAAAGTTGTATGGGTAGCTGGTGTTAACCATTAACACTACATTTCTCAAGATGCCTTAAATAATGAGCTATCACTTTTAAAATTCTAAGAAGACCACATGTGCTTGAATTTTCTCAGAAATCATAACAAAGTGATGAGAACTTTGTTTTTGAAGAACCAGAAGTTTTAAATTTTCTAAAGTTGAAACATCTAGAATTTAGTTTTGGGATTTAAAGCGAGAGCCTGTGACCCGGCCCCATTCCTTCTGCCCCTACTTGCCATTCCTGCCCTCATGGCTCTTCTCTTGGGCCTAAAATTTCCTTTCCCATCAGAACACCACCCACAGTCTTCGTAATGATAGTAATGGTGATGAGACTAGTCAAATCAATTATAAATGTAATTTTCGTGCTGACGTTTTCACAAGTGCCAGCAGCCCACATACACAATCTCATCTAATCCTTAAAACAACTTTATAAGAATTATTGGAATCCCTATTTTAAAAATGAGGACATTGCAACCAAAAGATGATAAATAACCTACCCAAAGCCACACAACTAGTAGGTAGCACAACTAGGCTTTTGTCTAGCCATAGCTGATTCTCAGTTGCTTCTCAAAGTTAACTCTTCGGTGAAGTAATGCCATGATTTCATATCTCACCCAACATTAATTCTCATATGTGCTCTTGTGGCTTTATCGACTTACCACAAGGCCAATCACAATGAATTAGTCTTTACTTTCTTTTTTTAAATTGGAAAAGCAATTATGTTTTTAATGAGAAAATAGAAAATATAGGAAGGCAAGATAAGAATAAAGAAATTATGCCCTGTAATCCCAGATTCTAGAAAAAGCCATGTTAATGAAAAGGCTACTTACTGTATGGTTCCACTGGTATGATATTCTGCAATGGGCAGTATGACAAAGGAAAGAAAGGGGGTCAGTGATGTGCAGGGCCCGGGCTGGGGAGAGGGGTGGACACCGTGGACACAAAGGGACTCTCTGGAGTGATGGATAGGTTCTATATCTTGTTTGCAGGGGGGTGGTTATATGATTGCATGCAATTGTCAAAACTCATAGAGCTCTATACAAAAAAAGTAAATTTTGCTGTAAGTAAATTCCTCATCAGTAAACATGACTGAAAATACAATCCATTACTAACACCTTATTTTATATCCTTCCACCCATTTTTCTATGCATACTCATTATAAAAATCTATGTTTTATGAGTAGATTGTACTCCATGTCTTATAACCTATTTTTATATAATTTCAAAAATATATCAAAAACATCCTATATAATCCAAGTTTTTCTGTCATTAAAAATGAGCATGATTATTTGAATAAACTTATTAATTACTTGCTTTTGTCTGAGTTTTCTTATAGGAGATCTTGTTTTTAAGCCTTACTCTGAATGCATGCTCTGCAAAGAAAGAAATTCTTTCTCCCAGAACACAGTTGCTCTGACTGAAAAATAGTAAAACTGGTAAATTAGGTAGAAATCCTCTTGGAGGACATCCTGTCTATGGTTAGACTGCTAGTTATTAGGTAGCTGGAGACTCTTCAGTACATTTTCCTTGACCTTGAATGGGAGGCAGAGCAAAGGCAAGACCCGTCTGTGCGAGTGAGCAGACGTGCTAAGCAGTTTTTACCTTACGGGAGTGGGGTTCAGGCTCACCCTTCATAGCCTGAGTTTTTAAGAACAAACGTGTTTCTCGTGTTTGCTGTTGCTCATATTTACTCTGCTAGAACTTACTTTTGGGGGAGTATAATGGATGTTATTTCTTTTAAAAGGCGTAATAAATATTTTCCTTCTGACTGCAAAATGTAAGATGGCCAAAAATAAAATGGATTGCTTTCCTCATGAATTCAAATAGACCTATTACCTCTGTTTCAAAAATGACATCAGCTAGATCACTTTGCAGGCTGATGACATTTTTCCCCGCCAGAGAGAACACTTGATTTACCATTGTCGCGAAGTCACAGTGCCTTCTTCTTTTCCATTTGCACTGCATGCTTGAAGTGTTGGGATGTTTAACATCTCCCATGATGAAAAATAAGAAATATTTGGCAAGGCTCATTATTTACCATCATGCAGAGGAAAATCTCTCTGCAGACTTTGGGATAACCTCTCCATGGGTCTTGTGTAGTATGATCTGCCTTCTCTGCCCACATCCCCCCACCCCCGCCCAAATTAATACACTTTCCACCTCTCCCTCCCTTTTATGGATTTTTAAAAGTACATGTTTGTTTCGTGAAAGCCTTTCTGCCTAGAGGAGTAGCAGCCACCTTCTTCATACGCAGGATCCCCCAACTTTTGCAAAGCATTGTAGACTCTCAATAGACTCGACTAGTTGTGAGTTATGTATCTTTCTGTATCTAAAATTGCTATCCACTGAGAAAGGGTCTAGGTTTCTGGTTTTCTTCTTCTTCATTCTTTTCAAAAAGATAATTAGTGAGTCCCTGTTGACCACTTGGGATAGATCGTGTCAGGAGCACTGGGCAATGTAAGGAAATAATCTGTATCTTGACATGTAGAAACTTATCATTGTTCATTTGAATTTGTTGGCTTTCTTTCTTGAATTACATACACTTTTCTGTTTGCTCTGATCATTATCTTAAAACAAACCCCAAATAGTATTAGGTTCATTCCCCGGGATGCTCTGTTTTGTGGCTGCTTAGAAGTCACATTTCATCAATAGACTCGCCAAAACATCCTCAATTGGGTATCTGTGGACTGACAGGTTCCCCTTAGAGTTTGATAGGGTGGAACTGTTTAGGAAGCAGAGAATGGCTTTTGTTATTACTTGCTCGTTTCAGCGGTCATGGATGGGTGATTTACTCCCCAAAGCTTCCTTAGTTCAAAGAAACAAGTCTTAAACTGCTTTGATGAGAGTCTTTTTTCTTTTTCTTTTTTGTAATCATGATACATCTTCTCTTGGATTATTTTTCTTTTTAAATGGTATATGGCTTTGAAACTGACCACATAATGTCCATGATCTATGGATGGTGATCCTTGAGGTGAACTGGTCACCTGCTGAGGTCCTTCTGAGTCCCCCTGCATGTCACTGTCCACTGCAGAGCCTTCTCGTCTATGCTGAGAGACTTAATAAAGGATGAACTGTCTGTTTTTAAGCCAGCTCCGTGCTTTGATGCCCAATGCTTCCAACTGTTAACATTTTTAGGTTTAAGTTTGCCTGGAGAGGAAAGTAAAGACCTTGAATATTAAACTTTGGTTCCTATTTACATGATTCGGTGGTGGTTTTGTGAGGAATTATTTGTTCTTAGGTGGAATCATAGCCCAGTGTTTGGAGTGAAGTCATCATAGGTACTTGTGCCAGGCCAAAAACAACCCCTATAACCGATCCTTTCCCTGGAGTCAGAGACACAAATAGAACTATTTCAGGGCACTGCAGTGGGGAATTTCAGAGCGGCTTGGCTATACTTATTCTCCTTTTTTCTCTTAAAATGAGTTCACTGTGCCAAGGCTAACCCCACATTAGTAACCAGGAGACAGATGCAGCGGGTAGGGCAGTCCCTCAGCCAACAGGCCCCACACATTTAAGCAGCAGGGAAAAGAAGGTCTGTTTTAGCTTTATCTAGTCATTGCATGTATTCATGTGGACCTCAGGATGTATTCTTCTGCACTTTGGTTTTGATTTTAATTCTTTATTGCTGTGCTTGGGGACTTTCTGAACTTCCTCTTCGCTCCCCCCCCCACCGCCCGTGGTTTGCACTGCGTCCCCTGCTCCCTCTGGCGGAAGCCCCGACCCTTGGTGCTCCGAGAGCACTTATCTTCCGTGACCCAGAAGATCCAGCTCAGAAGTGCCTTCAGGTTGCTCAACTTACTGTTTTAAACTCGTAGGCGTGCAGTCAGTCAGCAACAGGTGCTCCTGACTGTTGAAAGCTGGGGAATCAACAAGGAACTAAACAAAGTCCCTGCCTCATGGAACTTGTATTTTAGTGGTGCATTGAAGTTTTCTGTCTGTGGTGCAGGAATCAAGAAACTTAAATTAAGACAACCCACCCTATCCTCATTAAGGAAGAAAAAAGGAAAAAGGAAAGACAAGAAAATCTTACTCAGTTTTGGGGGAATTGAACCGAATACACTGTCTCCTTTTTGTATTAGGGAATTCAGAAAAAATAATGTCTTAGTCTGTTCAGGCTCTTAAAACAAAATATGATGGAGTGGGTAGTTATTTCGTTCTCATAGTTCTTGAGGCTCAGAATTCCAAGATCATGGTACATGCTTGGTGAGGGCCCACTTCCTCTTTGACAGCCGTCCTCTCACTGTAACCTCACATGGGAAGGGGTGAGTGAGAGCTCCAGGGTCTCTTGTAGGCACTAATCCTGATCATGAGGGCTTCACACTCATGACCTAATCATCTACCAAAGGCCCTGATTCCTACGACCATCACATGGGGGGTTAAGATTTCAACATGTGAATTTTCAGGGGACACAAACATTCAGACCATTGCAGATAGCTATAAAGCTTAGATTCCTTTCAAAAGACATAAAAATACCCTGGCTGGATAGCTCAGTTGGTTAGAGCATTGTCTGATATGCCAAAGTTGCAGGTTCAATCCCCAGTCGGGGCATATACGAGAATCAACCAATGAATCTGTAAATAAGTATAACAATAAAACTGGTGTTTCTCTCTCTCTTTCTCCCCTTCTCTCCCCATCTCCTCCCTTCCTTCTGTCTGTAACATCAATAAATTAGAAACCTTTAAAAATAAAAGATGTAAAAATAAGTGGGTGCCTTGAGAGGAGGCCTCTGTGCAGCCAGCACCCCACAGCCAGTGTCATCCTGGGGAAGAAGTGGTTGGGACAGAGCTACCAAGGTCCACCATGTATGTTTTCCGAGTTTCTGAGTTGCCACTATCGGGGCATTTTGTCTGTGCTCCCACCACCCAAATTAAGTACAGAGGAAGTGTAAATACGTTATTTTAATCCAGATGTCCAGTATAAAACATATGAAACAGCTTGAAAACTAGTACTGTGTAAATAAAACTTTTTTATTATAATATAATCAATGAAAAATCAAAAATTGGGCGAATATACTTCGCTTCCACATTCCTGGTAAAGGTTCAAAATATGCCATCAAATGCTTACCAAATGTGAGCAGTCTTATTCCCAATTCTGCGTTAACAGAAGGCCTACCATAGGCTTTAGTGTTACAATTTCTGAGTTTATAGTTTCAGAGAAAAAAGAGAGAAAATAACCCACCCCACTCCACTGTCAAGGCGCCGGAATGCAGATTCTGTAATGGACACAGTGACCAGAAAGCCAGGACCAGTGGATTCTACCATTAGTTAGCTAAAAAAAAAAATTGTTCTAAAAACAAGACCAGAAGAACAGAGAAAATGCAGCAATGAGATTCCCAACTCTTGGGAATCTTTCTTCCATTTTGCGAATTCTCTAAAGAAGGCTTTATTTGCATGTATGAGTTGAGAAACAGTTTTTGTTTATCTATTTTTCACTTCTTCAGGAACCTCCATACTCTTTTCCAGAGTGGCCCCACCAGCTTGCATTTCCATGAACTCAGCAGGGAGGTTCGCCTTTCTCCAGACCCCCGTCAGCCCTTGTGTCTTGCCTGTGTGGTATAGTAGCCATCCGGACAGGTGTGAGGTGGTAGCTCACTGTGGTTTTGATTCACATTTCCCTAATAATTAGCAATGGTAACATCTTTTCATGTACCTGTGGCCATTTGTGTATCTTTGAAAAAATGTCTATTCGGATCCATTTTTTAATTTGTTTTTGTGTTTTTGAGTTGTATGAGTTCCTCAATAATTTGGATATTAGCACCTTATTAGATTTGTAGTTTACCAATATGCTCTTGTAGTCCATAATTGGCCTTTCATTTTATTGATGGTTTCCTTTGCTAAAATATAGAAGCTTTTTGGTTTCATATAATCATGTGAGATGATAGGTGTATTAATTTGATTGTGGTAATCATTTCACAATGTATACATATATTAAATCACCATGTTATATACTTCTTAAAAATCATGTTGTACAACCTAAATATATGCAGTTTTTATATATCAATAAAGCGGGGGGGGGTGTTAAATTTTTTTTTAAATAACAATAAAAACAAATAATGATAATAAAAACCTGGCTAAGCTTAGACTCAGAGATTCTACTCCAATACAGAGTGGATGAAGAGCTGAGTGGGGGAAACTCGTGAGTAAGAGGAGGGCTTAAGGACATGTTACCCAAAGAAGAAGAGCCACTAAGGAGATCTCTCTCTCTCTCTCTCTAATTCTGGTGAAATATACATATATAATGTAAAACATGCCATCTCAACCATATTTCAGTGTACAGTTCAGTATATAGACCTCTTTTAGAGAGGATTTATGCTGTTAAGAGAAAAAAAAAAACCTTCCACCTCTCATAAGTTTAAACTGACTTCTCTAATTCCCAGGTCTGGAACAAATACGCACATCTAGTTTTAAAGTGACCAACCAGAAAGAGACAGCTTGTGAGAAAATTCACGGGCATAATAAATATCTTCTTCTGTGTCGTTAGGATCAGATCATCTGCTTTCCCTTCTAGGCAGTGAGTTTTGAAAGTAACTCACCTTCTTCGTAGCACGCTCAGCAGACTGCCTTAATCGAAGGTACTTAAAAATTGTTTATGGCTTGAGTGCTACGTTTTTGGGTACATAAGCTTTTGTTCGTTCAGTGCTACCGCACTGAAAGTTTAGTGCTCTGTGCCTCTATTATGAAAGGGGAGGGAATGGTGATAGACTGACGGCACCAGGGCCTTTCCTCCCAGGAACCCCTCACAGCCCTGCAGAGCCACTAACTAGCAGAAGCGACAGCACCGCAGGTGTGGCGGACTTGAAACCAGAGCCAGGCCAGATCAGCTGGCGCATATTTTCAAGTGAGTCCAAAGCAATACTTCCATATGCATCAAAACAGTGGGAATGATGTTAGGCTTGGAGTTACACTGAACTGACTCAGGGAGAGCAAAGCAGATTTCCCCCCGGTTCAGCCTGTCAGACATTCATCTGCTCATTTCGGAGAGCAAGACCAGTCAATAAAGATAGGGTTCAAGAGGTGCCAGGGAAGCAGAGCCCAGACAAGGCTGCTGAAGAGTGTGGCACTTCCTACCACTTCTGCTCTCCATATTTTTGGCGCTGTGTGGCGAAATTCTTCATTCAGGGTCCCATGTGCTTCTCAGCCTTTTGGAAAAGGTACCACTGTGTTTTGGGAAAGGGGCCAAAAAAACAAATAAAAAATCTAGCATTATGACTGAAACCTTTTTAACAACAAAAGATTTCATGGAAAAATATTTATAAAACTATGCCTCTTTATGAATATAGACGATTACATTTTTTGTATTTAGTGAATTCAAGGGGGCACTCCCTATAAAATAAATTCTATATTTTCTGCTTCAAATCATTTTGAGAATGAGTGGAGAATACATAAATGACATGTTTCTCTTTGCAAATTGGCCTTCAATATTTCATATGCCAAGAAAATGTTACAAAACTAGGGTAGCATTAATAGCTTTTTCCTAATGCTCTCTAAACACAGTTGTCTTTTTTTTTTAATTTTCATCTCATCTACATAAGCTATTTGGGGGCTCACAAAAACTGAGGGAGCAAGCTAATATGCTACAGACAAAACCCAAGATGTATTTTCTGTTCACCTCTAAATCATTCCCAAGTTGGTGTCCTTTCCACTAGGAGGGATCTTCAGTGTCCTGGAAACCTAATTTACATACATTGATGCCCCGCCCTCAAGTAAGTTACACTATTATTAAGAACAAAGCCCTTTACTCCCTGCATCATTCTGCTCGAGGGACACAAGACACCTGTCCTTTCAACCTCTTGCCTTCTCTTCTCCCTCAGTTCCCCCAACCGAGACCATCTACTTGTAAAAAAGGTCATGGTGGTTTTGCTTTGAAACGGTTACTGAGCAGACCAAAGCCCATTCACGAAGCCTTGGTGTATGACCCAACAATTAATGCTGGTAGAAAAAGGTCTTTATTTACAATACTCCAGCCCTGGGAGAGCTCAGAGCACCTCAGCTTGGAGCCCTCCTTTCCCATGCTCCCCACCAAGCTACTAGCCAAAAACATCCCCCAAAGTTTCCCACGTCCTAATCTGTGCAGGATCTAGAATACATGCCCATCAGCCTCCGCATAATAGTCCAGAAAAACACATGCCACGTTGCTCTGGATCGTGGTGAAACTCAGGAAGGGCACAGGTCTTAAAAGTCCAGGTGAAATCCAGGTGCACCAGGAGGTCCTTTGCGGCTCCGGAGTTGGCCAGAGCAGGCGCGATCTCAGCGGCAGCATCTCCTTTCTTGTTAGTCCAGGCCGAACGGCCTCCTTCCTCACTATAAACTGACTACATAGCTGCTTGCTTGCTTCTGCCTTCTCACTGCTTTCTTTCAAGCCACATGGTCAACTTCCCAAGTCAGGAGGGAGAGAAAGAAAGCACCATGGCTGCCGCACTTAGTTTAAATCCTGGCCTGGAGCGTCCAGCTCTACCGCGTTTCCGACTCCTCCCACAATGAACCACACTTTGCCAATTTCCCGTATCTTCTGCCTTTCTCCAGCTGCCATTACCCGTCCAGGCAGGCATGGGACCCGAACTGCCTTCAAGCTCTCATGCAGGCGCTGCAAGCTCCTGTATCACAGGTTAAAGTCACACCCATCTCCCTGGCCCCACGGCAGGCACAGCTATTTAACATAACTACGAAGCTAGCTAAGTTGCCATAGTAATGCAAAAAACTCTTAATGGCCATCCTCCACTTCTCCATCCTCCGAGCCAGGTTAGTGGGGGGTTTTCTTAGACTCTTAGGCACTCTGAGTTCTGAACCCCATTATAAAATCAGCTAAAAAGACTGCAAAAGTTTTGGTGGCAATGCAGAAATTTTTCCATGGGACTAGAGACTTCCAGGGATAATGAAACGTTAATTTCCTCAGAAATTTTGTCCAGCGGTATTGAGGGAAAATCAAATTTGCATAACAATTTAAGTGGGCAAAAGCAGCCTAAATCCTGGTAAATTTCACACCAGTTGTAAGTGTGTGAGACTTCTTAGCTTTTATAGTTGGAATAGACTGTGAATAAACTGACCGATGAAAGTCAGGTAATTGTGGATCTCCTATCGTCACAGCAAACAACTTGACGCTGTAAAACTTGGGGGTGGTGGAAGAAGAAGGTTGACAAATTTTTAAATACACGAAATATTGTAAACAGGTATCTGAGGAGGTCAGTTTCTTAGATAAATGATTAATTGCAATGATTATGGCTTTTGTTCAGCTGTTATTTGAGCTCTGATGGATAGATGAAAAACCTAAATAAATGAGCCCAAACGATTCTCACGTAGTTAACAAGTGTACCTGTTAAAGGTCTCGGGAAAGCCCACTGCTTCTGCTGGGAGAGATTTTCTTGGGCGCAGGGAGCAGTTGTAGACCTTGGGTGTCCTGACAGTGCCTTGTTTACAGTCCTCACTGCGTTTTGGGGAGAACCGGGCCTGTTCCGGTTCCTGGCTTTTTGGAGGGAAACCTGGGCTCCGAGGCAAGGACGATGGCAAGGGCTGGGCTCAAAAGAGAAAAGACAGCCGGACAGCCGGACAGCCAGACAGAAGTGGAGCAATAGAATGAGGAAGCAGTGGCAAACAATATATGATATTATTGAAATGATTTGGGGGAGGGAGAGTGAGATTTCAATATCACATGTAAACTCCTTGTCTCTGAACGTGGAGAGTTTAGCAACACAAAAGGAATTCAGTAAATTTAGTAACAGAAGGAGTTTGTTGAAACACAAATCCGTATTACAAGTTACAAGCCATGGTTTTTAATGCATATATGACCTTTTTTGGGGGGGAGGGTTAAGTACCAGGTAGAAAGTTTTATATCCCGTAAGTTTAATGGAGGAAGAAAATTTTGAAGTGTGCTTAAAGGCTGGGTCATGAAATCAAGTTAGTGGGTCATGACCAGTTTATTTTTCGAAATGCATTAAAAGAAAAAAAAAAAAAAAACAGGAAAACCGTGTATATGAAAGTTAAGTACTATTCTGTGAGACTTATTTCAGGTATAGCTATGTACATGTTTCAGGGAGAAAAAAGAAAAAGCTACAGAAGAAGAAGCGGAAGGCATCCATATCAGGGTTACCTGTGAATAGTCAGTTCAGAACGAATGTACGATTGAGTGGATCAGATAAAAGGCAGGGAGGGAAGGTTTACATTACTGACTGGTTCCCAAAGAAGATTAAATTTCTTTTTATTTCCTCTCTACTTATCACCTTAAATGCAGTCAATACACTGATCTTAGGTATACATTCTTCTCATTCTTCCTATAATGTGTTCCTTAAATTTTTTTAAATAAGTACTATATCATTTCAGTGAAGTATTTCAGGAAACTTTGTTCACATTTTATTATTTTAAATTATTATTAGTGATTTCTAAGCAGACCACGTAGAGAAAAAACCAAACATGTAAAGGCAGGAAATTGTTCTCCTCATGTTTCGAAATTAGGTGGATCTGTCATACTTCATGCTGATTGTACAGCTTTGAGCCTCTCTGAGGTAATACACATGTGGACCTGTGTTTTTCTGAGTGGTGTTCATTTTGGGGGTAGGTTCAGCTTGTCAGTGTGTTTTGAGGATGGAGTCGTGATGGAAAGAGCTCTGGACCTGGAGTCAGGAGTTCAAATTCTCCTAGAGTGACATATACAGAGAAATATATTAAAAATCAAGTCATGCCATTCCCCTGTTTAAAGCCTGTTAATGACGTCTTAGTGCCCTTCAGAATAAACCCAAGTCCTTCAGAAGCATCCTTCCAGCTCTGCTCCCTGCACTCTCTGCAGTGTTCTCCCGTGTCACTCTCTTCCCTATTGCTGGGTCTATCACACACGCTTCTCTTGAGCTCCTAGAAAACCCATGCTCCTTTCTGCCTCAGGGCTTCCGTGCTTGAGGTTCCCTCCCCTGAAATTCTCTTTCCACACTCTTTGCACAGCTGGCCCTTTTAAAAACCATTTCCTTCGAGAGGACTTCTGTGACCACCCTTGGCATGCAGGCCTCCTGCTTAGTCTCTCACAGCATGCTCTATGTAGCGCATCTCTGCATCTCTGACTATTTTCTGTATTTGTTCTTTACTGTCTGCCCTTCTGGAATGTAAGTGGGTTGTCTGGGTAAAGGATGAACCCAGGTGCCTGGCCTCATTCCGGACTTATGTAGGTATGCAGTACAAGGTTTAGGTAAATGAGAAATTGAATCCAGGACTAAAACACTGAACTTGTGAATTTATGGAAGCAAAAGGAATCTACAAAGAACGAACCCAGAGACTTGACTAGAGTGTTCATTTGAAGCACATAGAACAAAAATGAGCCATTAAAACAGAGGGAAAAGAAAAAGAAAAACAGACTTTTATATTTAAAATAAGTCAAGAATAACAAAAGTTTAAAATATCAAAATCTAATGTATATAGAATACAAACTATAGAAAATCAATTTAATTTAGCTCTTTAAAAAAACTTTTTAATTTAAATTATTTTATTGTTGTTCAATTACAGTTGCCTGTATTTTCTCCCCACCCATACCCCCCACCCCCTCCAAACCCCCCCCTTGCTTCCACCCTCCCCCTTGGTTTTGTCCATGTGTCCTTTATAGTAGTTCCCGAAAACCCTTCTCTCCACTGTCCCCTCCCCGCTCCCCTCTGGCTATTGTTAGATTGTTCTTAATTTCAATGACTCTGGTTATATTTTGTTTGCTTTGTTCTTTTGTTGATTATGTTCTACTTAAAGGTGAGATCATATGGTATTTGCCCCTCAGCACCTGGCTTATTTCACTTAGCATGATGCTCTCCAGTTCCATCCATGCTGTTGCAAAGGGTAGGAGCTCCTTCTTTCTTCCTGCTGCATAGAATTCCATTGTGTAAATGTACCATAGTTTTTTGATCCACTCATTTACTGATGGGCACCTGGGTTGCTTCCAGTACTTGGCTATTGTAAATTGTGCTGCTGTGAACGTTGGGGTGCATAGGTTCTTTTGGATTGGTGTTTCAGGGTTCTTAGGATATGATCCTAGCACTGGAATTTCTGGGTCAAAAGGTAGATACATTTTTAGTTTTCTGAGGAAATTCCATACTGTTTTCCACAGTGGCTGCACCAGTCTGCAATCCCACCAACAGTGCACTAGGGTTCCCTTTTTTCCGCATCTTCTCCAACACTTGTTTGTTGATTTATGATGGCCATTCTGACTGGTGTGAGGTAATATTTATTGTGGTTTTAATTTACATCTCTCTGATGGCTAGTGATGCTGAGCATGTTTTCATGTATCTCTGGGCCATACATGTGTCATATATGTCCTCCTTGGAGAATTGTCTGTTCAAGCCTTTTGCCCATTTTAAATTGGGTTTTTTGTCTTCCTACAGTGGAATCATGTGAGTTCTTTATATATTTTGGAGATCAAACCCTTGTCCGAGGTATTATTGGCAAATATGTTTTCCCAAGTAGTTGGTTCTCTTTTCTTTTTGAAGGAAATGTAAAATGTTCAAATCACCTCCTCTAAATTAAATTTAAGAGAAGGACATTAAAACATTGGGCAAATCCTAAGAATCTCTTAATGGCCAGTTTTAAGAGAAAGAAAATGGGAAGGAAAGGAAGAGTTGGGAGGTAAATAGGAAAGGGGAGATGGGGAGGAAGGATAGAAAAGGAGATGGGGCGACAGGCAGAAAGGGAAAGAAGATTCTCTGAAGACTCTGGTCACTTATGGGGCTGGAGAGAATTCTTCTTGCCCTGTGAAATGCTAATCAGTTGAGCACCCAGGGGTCACGTGCTCTGGACATGCCCCACAGGAGGGAAACTGCTTTCAGATCTGCAGAGCGTCAGTGCGAACAAGAGCTAATGCTAGCCATGGACCAGGTGAGATCAAGCCAGCAGTCAGACTCGGCCAGGAGGACGGAGGCTCCAAACAGTGTTTCTAAGCCACGGACACTTGTGATCTGCCGTGGTCACCTGCAGGGTGAAATGGAAAATGGCAGCCCTCACAGCGAGTTGTCTGGTTTTGTCAGAATGGCTGGCAATTGCTGTAGGAGCCATACCATGAGGGTGTTTTCACGTGTGCGAAATTTGCTTTGTTAAGAATAATATGGGTTCTAACCTTGGTGGAGGAAGTGATATTTAATGTCACATAAAACCAAAATGAATTATTCTCTAGGGAGTTGTCTGGTTGGCATTTCTTTACTATTTTTCCTCCTTCCCACACTAGTGTGATGCTATTAAAAATTCTGTTAGCTAAATGTCAATGGGTTCAGCATGTCTGCTCTCTGTGCCACACATTGAAATTTTCCTAGAAAATACTATTGTAATGTATTAGAGATAAATAATTTTATTAATGTCAGACCCATAGATTTACATACAACCCAGTATCCTGTCTGGAGTTACATTTACCGGGGTCAGTTTATTATAATTATTCTCAATCCGTGATGACAATACATTTAGTTGGAACACAGAAAAAGGATAGTAGATTTGCTGCTTAAACTAAATCCCTGGAGGATGAGGATTTGCATGTAGCACACTGGCCGCTGGGCTTAATTAGGCCACACAGTTTCCATAAAAACTTCAATCTAGAGTGTTCTCTTATTGTCTGAAAGGAAGGAAATTAGCCAGCCTTGACGGTGTCAGGTTGGAAAACATACCAGTTTATTAAGAAAAGGCCTTTTACGGAAACCACACTAAAGAATTTGAGCTCTGCTGGCACTTTTGTTTCTCTGACGAAGACCGCGTGGTGTTCACCCCGAGTTTGCTCTGAGCAGCTGCGCTGAGCCATGGCACCCCGCAGACCGACATTATCCACAGGCAGTGCTGGGGTGAACTCATTCTGGACAGTTGGAAGGTTTCAAGGTAGGAGTGCCCTTATCTTCTTTAGCACTCAGCCATTTAAACGTAACTACCGTCATCTACACCACTGTCCCTTGTAAACAGCCAAGAATTGAGGCTGTGGTGGACAACTTTTAGCATTACTCAGGGTAATAACCTGCCATTAAATAAAACTGCGAGCCAGGTTCATCAGGAACACCAGAGCCCCTTGCGACATTGCCATGGGCATGCTTTGAACTGACTCACTAGTTAGGGCAATTTTATTAACCTGAGGAGATAAGGTTTGGCCCAGACACAGCTGCACCTTGGATGGAATCAACGAAGGAAGTAAACACCAATTTCACAAGAAAGAGACACTACACTCCAGAAAGCAGCCTTTGAGAAAAATGGCAATGATACACTTCAGGAAGGAGAATGGGGGATAGAACTTGCTGTGGAATTCAGAGTCCTAATTCCGAAGGCCCCAGAATTTCCTTGTCATTTGCAGGCTTCATGAGTCTGAAGCTCACCAGATCTCTCAGACATGACTTTGTGGTTGTTGGTGGGGAACAGAATCCTTCCTGGAAAGAAGAGTCAAATCAGAAACTAGGCAGGGAGGAAAAAAGGGGGAAGGGAAAAGGAAAGAGGACGTTTGGGGTGCCTTTTCAAAGATTTCGAGTTGTTTATCAATGTGGACCTATTTACTGTGTACGTATGTCTTTCTGAAAGGAGCTATTTAGAAAGCAAGGTAGTGCTCGACTTGGTATAATTTGAAGCAGATTTTAAATTCTTATCGTTCTAGTAGTTTTGCTGACCCTACGTGCCCCTTAAGCATCTCTCTAAACTGATAGTTTCCTGCCAGATGTCACCAGCTTGCCTTCACACCCCATCCCCCCAGGAGAGCCTTCCCAGAATAACTGGGTTCAAATACCATCAACACTACAATCCCATCTCAGCTTGTGAAATCCCATGGTGATGTCCCCTAAGAGTAATTTCTGATTTCTGTACACACATAAAGTGTTTTATTCATTTTTCCCTTCGGCCTTTTTTTCCCTCCTCTTAGGTAACTCTTCAGTCTCTGGGCACTTTTGCAGAAAGCAGTGTTTTACCTGAAAGGCAAACTTTCGAAAACAAATTATTTACTCTTTAAAAGCTGTTGAAAGTGGTTTATTGACTGGCCTGAACTCGGTAGAGTATCAGTGGTTTTATTTTTCTCTGCTCACTGTTGTTAAATGTGCTATGCTAAATCTCCTGCCCACTAGCAGCAGGAAGGCAGGGATCTTGTTGGTTTTGTTCATTGGTGTCACTGTCACTCAAGTGCCCAAGGTAGTACCTGGCACACAGTAGTACCTGGCTCATAAAAAAATTGATGAAATTAAAAAACTTTGATGGAATCCCAGTTGTTTTCATTAATTAAAAGTACATGCGGGATCATCTAGTATAAAGCACCAGTCCCACATCCCTTGTAAATCTCATCTTTTCCCCTTCCATGTACAACTTGCCCTCTTTGGGCTTAAGGAACTGGGAATTGGGGAAGGGAGGGCCCAGGCTTGCCACTTTCATCTTCCTTTCACACCTTGGAGAACTCAGAGGAATGTGCTCTAGCTCTGGGGTACCCTTACCCCTCCCCCTGTCTGATTCTCCATCTCTTGCCTTATTTCGGGGTGGGAAGGAGAGACAAGTGCCTCCCACATCACTGGTCATGGTTGCATTCCTCTCTCTGTGACTCTGGCGCCTCTGTCAGGTGGTGGGCGCTTGCCCAGTGACAGACCCAGACACTGGCCTTCCTGTGGTAACCATGGGAACATTCTTCAGAACTTTGCATTACACGGTTCCCAGGTATTGGACATCCGGTGTCAACTCTACTCCATCTTGATGACATAATCTGCAGCTTTTTCTTCCTGGGGTCTCTTTACTTACACCACCCTCTTGCACAGGGTCCTGGCATGGGGACTTAGGGCACTTCACCCATGGGAAGCTCACACGGGAAGCTCACACAGTCTGCGCAGCCATTTCCCTCCAGTTCTCCTTTCATCTGCTCAGGCTGGATGTCTGCTGTAGCATCATCTCACTGGGGACCGAGATATCAGGTGCCCTTTCACCTGAGTCCCTCTTAAGTAATTCTCTTGGCTAGTCACCTCTCTCGTCTTTCAGAGCAAGAGAAGGGAAGAGAGGAGAATGACTCCGGGAGGCAGGATGGGAAAGCCACAGGTGCTTTCAGGAGGCAGATGAAAGACCCAGAACTACGAGTCTTCCTGCTCACTTTCCCTGGGTCCTCCCCAGACTGGGGAGGGGCGTGAAAGGGGCACACGGGGAGTGAGGGAGACAGGAAGGGGTCTGGTCCCACCACTTGTGGTCTTTAGAATGGAGGGTCTGGACCATCTCTCTGACATTGGTTTTGCCCCATGGCCATCACTGTGGGCCGGTGACGTGAATCGTACTCAGCATTCTACCACACCTCTCTTTCCGAGTCCTCCGCCAACTGCAGGCGCGTGTCTTCACAGCAAAGCAGCTGCTGTGTGCTCGTCGGATTACACACCGAGTCACAAGGTATTTTAAAATTCTTCAATGATTTTTAGTCTTATCCTTCCGAAGTTCACTGCATTTGGGAAACAAAAATTTACTCCATTCTAGAGTGTAGCTTCTGACAAAAATTTATTTTTGAAGAATTTTCCTTGGATAGTAATTTACCTGAAGATACCAAAGCAATGAGGTATATAATACGTTGAAATTTTTTAAAAATATCGATTTTTGAAAAAACTTTAAAACCTCCGTTATCCCTGCCTGTGTTCATCTGCCTTTCACGACAGTGGTCAAGTCCGGTACAAAACACATTTACAGCTGGATTATTGGAGACCTGGCCAAAGAGCATGCGTCGACACTCCTGTCCACTCCCCCTCGGTGCTTTGAACGTGTGGGTCGTAAAAGCATGTGCAGGTTGCCCAAGGCCTTCTGTCGTTACAGGTTCAGGTGTCACCGTTCGCCACCACACCTGTGTTACTTCATACATCATTGAACGGGGTTTTAAAGGAGCACCTGTAACGTTTGTCACTTCTCTTAGTTCTACTTAAATCAGCCTTCCCTCAGACAATTTATAACCTCTTGACTGATATGATCAGAGCAAATAAAATGCAGCCCTCAGGTATCTGAAACACTGAGCTGCAGGGTGACTTTTTGGTGAAGTCTTGCTGGATGAATGACTTTGTTTGGTAAATGTGTAGTTCAGTGTGTGAGTATGGAGCCTGATGAACAGGCTTTCTCTAGGTCCTTGAAAGATGCCAGGTAAGCCTGGTTTTCACTATTAGACCACATTTCATCTGTAATGATTATTATAGAACCTTATAAATCCTAATCCCTGCCACCATTGCGTACTGAAAGATGACAGCATATTCCCATTGTGAAAAGTGGCACACTTGTTGTAAACAAACCAAGATAAATCTGTGCCTTTATTAATACAGGGGTTAACTTGGATTAAGTTTTCTGTCCCCTTACCTCTTGATTACATCAAACTTGCAGCAGAGACTTTTGCTTCGGGGTGATGACCGTGGCCCTTCGCCTTGTGCTGGGTTTGAGCAGACAGAATTGTTTGTGGGTGCCCCTGGCCCCGGCAGCTTGTAGCACCTTGGTCTAGAAACAGCTGTTTGAGTCAGACAGCCTCAGACAACTTCCTTGGACCCACCTGGGCAGATTACAGGATGCTGGGTCACCAAGCTCTGGCAGCGGTGCTTCGAAGGGCCCCAGCCATCCTTCAAAATTACAATGTACGTGGAGATCATTTGTGAAATCTGTGAAGCCAAATTTGGCTCCCATTAGAGTCTGATCTTAGATCTTCCAGTCGTTTCTTCCCTAAGCTGTTCTTATCAAGTAATGATAACAGTAAATAGTTGCTGTTTATTTAGTGCCTACTGTGTGACAGGCCTGTACTGTGTGCTTTCTAAATTAGCTCTAATCTTTAGACCACTCTTATAAGAAAAGGCTCCATGAGCTCCGCTCAAGGGCAGATAGCTCATCCAAGTGGTGAAGCTGTGATCTAAACCCAGATATGTCCTGACTCAAGGGCTCCTTCCACCCAGGGTGGAGCTGAAGATGGGGTGAGCGTTGTTTCACGTGGTCGTGAAACTAATCCAGGTGTGTTTACAGCCATATTCTCCTTATGACTGTCACTCTACTTATTGGTTAGTCTGTAGATACCACAAAAAATCTATTATATCATTACAGTTCATTTTTCTCATAATTGGGATCGAATGGGGTTGGCAAATGATTGAGTTTCTCATGTCTCCCTGACATTCTTACATAGTTTTGAAATGCATTTTAGATTAAAATTTCTCTCATAGAAGGCAACACTGTTTCTTTTCAGTAAGAACCTCTTCAACTACCCAGCCCCCACTGCAAACACACATGCAAATTCACCCACAATACAGGTAACGAATAGGCAAAATCCCAGTAGAAAACTTTATCTACAATTCTTGCAGGTGACACCTCAGCAGACCTGTCAGATGTGTAAGTATCCCAGTACAACGAGCACACTTCCTTGCCGGGTGCAGCTTACTCCGGACCAGCCAGGCAGATCTAGGCTCCAGGGCCCTGCCAGGCTGAACCTCCACCGGAGGAGGAAGCCGCCGCCCGTGTGCTTCTGGGCCTCCCTCCTGCGTCCCACGGTGGCGTCCCTGTGCCTGCTGCGTATTCCCACCAGCCTTAGCCTCAAAGCAGGCGGTGATGTCTGCAGGTTGTGTGAACCGCACGTTGTTCCTATTCCATGACCTCTTGTGTACAAGTTAGAACTGCGATCCCCAAGCCTGATTCCCAGACCTGTGCACGTGCTGGCTACGTGCACGTTCCGGGCCTCCACCCCAGCATCCCCAGGAAAGGGGTTTAGGGATCATTTTTACGAAAAGTCCTTTCTCTAGGTAATCCTGTTGCTACCTAGGTATAATTCTGACGCCTTAGAATAATGAATGGGGTTTGAAATAAACCATGGTGAGCAGGGCTCTAGCTAAACTGCTGCGTCCACCTGCGTGTGCCATAAGCAGACCCAAGGTGTGTGCGTAGAGGATCATTTTATCCCTTTTCCTCCTCCGGGAGCCATTTAAATTGGGGCTTGGATCTGCTGGTCTGATGGCTCGTGTAGAATGAAGGAACTAAAGATAATAATATAAGTGTACGAATGCTATTTTTAGTTGAGATCTGTCTTTTGGGGATAGTGTTTTCAAATTTCCATTGCTTTAGCAAAATTGGTAATGGTTAAGTAGTGATGTAAAGATAGAAATTAAAAAAATATTGATATTAAGAGTTGTAAGACATTGAAATGTTGTAATTCAACCTTTACCCAATAGAAAAGTAATTGTAATTATAAAAAGCTAAGTGATTAGTGCCCAGTAAAAAAAAAAAACAAACATGATCAGCAGTGTCCCATGAGCAGCATCATATGACAAGAGAGAAAGATTCAGCAGTTCCCAATTTAAAGATGGGTTGCATTTCAACAGGTCGGTTGCTTAATTGTTTAACTTGCCCTTAGATGCAAAGTAACTCCACCTATGTTCTGCGTACCTGTACCGCAGAGCTCTAGGCAGAGGTGACTTCAGTGGGGGAAGCGGTGCTTACATGCCAGGAATGGCTCAGCGGTCATTTGGCCCACGTACTCCCTGTGGCATGCCCACCCACGTGCCTGGCACCGAAGCATGGTCTCCCTGTCACTGGGATGGTCTTGTGTTTACCCTCAGCTGGTGTATGCTCCATTACTTAATCCATGTACCACTTACCCCAGACTGGGCGACCACACTTTCCTTAAAATGGTGTCTAATAGTCGTGGCCTTGCCCATATACTCAGTAACTCTTCGCAGCACAGGTTCTGCGTGCAGCAGCAAAAGGCCTAACAGAAGGGTTTGGCAGCCGGGCAGACTTAACGTCATGTCGCCGGTCCATCACCCGTTAGCTCTGTGCGTTGGACAAGCAACTTCAGCTCTCCACACCTCAATCTGGTCTTCAGGGAAATGGGAATGAAAGCACCCCAGGAGTTATCAACCGGAGAGATAAGGCTTATGAAGGTCTTCTACATGGGGATTCTTCCATAGGAGCTTTTGCCACGAGAGTCAGTGGTAAACAACCCCTTCGGGAAGAGTGCTCACTCTCCAGCGAGGGAGGCGTTCGTGTGAAAGGAAAAGTCCCAATACCAGGAGATATATCCTGTGACAAAAACAGTGACAAAGAAACTGCTCTGTGACAAAGGGAGCTGCTCCGTCAGTTCCCACCGCAAGGCCCTTTGTCTAGCGCCCCCTTCAGAGAACATGCCTTCTTCTTTGGCCTTCTTCATTCCTAGAGGCAATTTGCTCACCTCCCTGCAGCATAGTCTCACAGGCTAAAAAACTAGCTTTGTGCTCTATGTTTTATTAAAGCCTCCCCCTTGCAAGGTTAGTGTGGCCTCCAGAGAGGAAGGAAGGGGTGGCTGGAAAGACAGGTAGGAAGAGCTGCCACATTTGTGTGGGTGGGGAGTCTGGAGATGTGGCGTTTGTAGCTGGGCGTAGTCCGCAATTATTGCCACCAAGCGGCCAGTGATTGGAGTTAATCAAGTCATGCGTTGTGTGTGCGCATGTGCATGGCCCATCCACGCTCACAACACTCGCCAGGACCCACGCACACTCAAGCTATTCAGTACTAGACCACAGGGAAGAGCACATGCAGCAAGAAGTAGGGCAGAATCATCACACCGTCCTTGGCCTGGGAGCCGAGCAGCGCGAGGGAGGCCCTTGTCTCCTCGTTAGCGGAGTCGCCGCAGAGCGGTGCCCTACCACCCAGTTCCCCTTTCTGCTGGTGTAGGGGCTCTCACTTCCTGACACATAACATATTTTTATCTGAAAAGAATAAGATATTTTTAATAGAAATCAATGCTTAGCTTAGTATCTTAGGGCCAAGTTTTGCTTTTGAAAAGTAAACTGTTGTTCAGCAGGTTGGTTTCTGCCTGATTCTCCACGTGAGTGGGACCAGCTCCATCCAGATCCCTTGGCTTCATCTTCACTGTAATTAAATTCTTTTTGGTTTGTTTCCAGGACACACTGTAGACAGGGATCTGTGTGTTCTTACGTCAGTGACAGTGACTGGGATACATGAGCATGGGTCATTGGCACTCAGTCACAGCTGCGAGATGAGCACAGGAAGTCAGCAAAGCCACATCCTGTTCACTTCATCAAAGTGATGATGTGAGCGTAATTCTGGAGTAACTCCTTAAGACCACTTTCCCCCCCCCCCCAGGTATGCCTTAGGAACACAAAATGTAAAATAAATACCTGGCATTCAGATTGCTAAGAGAGAGGAAGGCATCTGAGTCCCCAGGTCCCTTGTGAGCCTGCAGAATATGGTGGGCACCCTGAGTAAAGAAGATGCGTCCAGTGGCAAGGGCGAGCAGCTGCAGTCCTTCTGCCGCTGTGCTCTTCCTCGGCGCCTTGCTAGCTGAGTAAATAGCCCAGTGAGTCAGCAGGACGCTCTTGCAGCTGCAGGCTTTGTTGTCGTAGTACGTGCATTTTACCCGCAGAGCATACATTCTTACCTTTTTTATGTTCTTACCATGTTTTTAGTGGCGCTAAGAGTTCTAATGGTCCTTGGGACATGTGGGTGACTAAGGGCCACCATCATGGCTACACCATTATTAATTCAAATAATAAAATAACCACGTGAAACGCAAGTGCTGCCCACTATGTCTTCTAAACCAGGATCTTGCGTTTGGCGCTGAGATCCTTATCAACATATTGCCTTCCTCTGTGTTTTCATTGGTGAGCAGGCTTTGTACGCTCCGGTTATTCTCATCAGAGAGTGGAGAAGCTGGCATGTTGGGTGTGAAGCTAATGAAAAATTTTAAGAACATGGCGAATGTTTGTTGTTAATTTCTGTATTTAGAAACTTGGAGTCGTTTTCACTGATTTGACAAATATATACTATGCATTTACTATGCCTAGCCCTGTGTGAAGCACTTGGTACAATAGCTAACAAAACAGAGAAAATCCCTGCCTTCGTGAGGAATAGTAAACCCATTAAAGTCAATGTTTATTAAATAGTATGTTACAAAGTGATATATTTTATCAGGAAGTAAATCAAACAGGGGAACCGGAATCGGGAGTTCCAGGGAATAGTGGTGTCGGTAAATTAAATGGGTTTAAAAAACACATTGCATACCAATAATAGGCTGAATTCTCCCTGATGGCTGGGCTGTAGGTATCTTTGTGACACAATTTATACAATTGTCTTGTTATTTTATTTGGCCTCTCATGCTTTTGTCCTGCTTCTGTTGGTAGTGTGCAAGCACCTTGGAGACAGGAATTGCAAACTCTAAGTCCTGGTTCACCCTACAGCACCAACTTCTGGTGTCATACACGTTACAGGTGCTCCATCCGTCTATTCAGAGAATCGACACATGCCCATCAGCCAGACTGAGTGTGACTGTGGGTGCGGCCGTTTCAGCCTGTCTTGAGTGTGTTAGGGAGGTGGGTTGTGCATGTATGTTCCTTACGGTGGGATGGTGATACCGCTGCACCCCTTTGCTGACCAGTTCCTAGTGGTTGTCCCCTTGAAGCACAGCGTGAACTCTGAGAAAACCGTCAGAGGGCTTTTTTTCTCCCCTCTGGAACTTTGCTTAATGTAGCAGCTCCAGGAGGGGTGGTCAGTAGAGGCTTGACCTGAACCAGCTGGGAGCAGTCATCTCTCTCGTCATATTTAGCTCTGAAGAGCTTCACAGCCTATGGTCTGATCCCAAGTACTGAGATTGCTGGCAGGAAATTCTTTTCGTGTGTGCTTTCAAAATTAACGTAAGTCTATTTTTCTTCTTTGAGGTAGGCTGTGGTGGAGACAAGTAGCCCAGGTGACGTTGCTAGTGGTGAGCCTGTCAGGGTCTGTCAGGAGCCCTGCTGGGGGTGCTGTCTGCTTTCAGGAGGACGCAAAGCCACCTGCCCCGTCACCCAAGATGTCAGCCGTGCTGTGCTGCTCTCGGGGCTGCAGAGTGTTTTCTTCAAGCTGTCTTTCACTCAGAGATTCTTTGATTGTGAGGAAGAATATGTTCAGAATAGCTTCAGGAAAAAAAGAAAGAGGGACATTTGTTGCGAGAAGCATCTAATAGTAGCCAAGATCTGGCGTCTAGTTCCTCACAGGGGCCTGTCATTGCTATATAACCTAAGGTCACGTGGACCTCTGGGACAGAGAAACCACAGCCCCCTGGTGGCTCAGCTCAGTGCACGCTTGTTTCTTGTGGACGTGCACTTGAGTAGCTGGGTGGGCGGGCTGTGCTCCACCATCGCTCAGGGCTCCAGGGTGATGGGGCTCCACCGGGACGTCACCACGGACAGGGGAAGGGAGAGCAGAGGTTGAGCAGGCAGCGGTGTGGACCACTCATGGAGGGGGCGTACATCACTTCCACCCACGGTTCACTGGCCAGGACCCAGCCATGTGCCCCGGCTTCCTTCACAGGAGCCCGGAAAATGCAGTCTAGCTAAATGCCCAAGAGGAAAGGGAAGCGGGTGTGAGGATAGGTGGTGATCTCTGCCACCAGCAGGGACTCCACATGTGTCCAGAGCCAGGTTAACTTCCTTTGCCCTTACAGAGAACTGTGTGTCCTTCTATGCTAGATACTGTTTGGATGAGAAAGGGATGAATGATGTGTGCGTGTGTGTGCGTGTAGACGTACATCTTCTCCATCCTCCTGTGAGCCCCACGGTCCTGCTGTGTGGGCACAGCTTCAGCTCAATGGGACATCTACGGTCTGGTGTTCGGTGAGCCCATCGCTGCCCCTTGCCCTTTGCAGCGGTGGAGGTCAGCTGGGTTGTGAGCGTGTTCTGTGTCGGGCTCACCTCATTCAGCTAACAATAGGCAGAGATGTCATGCCTGTAGGATGTGGAAGGAAAGGCAGTGTTCCCAGGGGACTCTGACCTAAATTTTGTGCCACATTTGTGAGAATTTGCCTTTTTTTTTTAACAAGAAAAAGATGAGGAAAAGGCAAGTTCCCCAATTACATCTGTTCAGTTGTCTCAGCATTAGGTAGTTTGTGTTCCTTGATTGTACCCCAAGGGCAAGGGAGCTTCACTTTCTCTCCTTTTATAGTTTCTGCACCGTGGTTTCTTCCCAACCCAGCAGTCAGTACAACTGCCTTACCGAGCTGAGCAACGCAGCTTCCGGGAGAATGCAGATGAGTGTGGGATCAGGTGTGTTAGGAAGTGTGTGTGCGCGTGGCTTTAGGAACTTCTGAGGAGTGACTCCCACTGCCCACGCTCCCTGCTCAGTGTTTGTTGTAGCACAGATGTCACAGGGATGAGAGAGACAGTCAGCCCCACCCCCCCTGCAGAGGGCGGCCCTACGCCTACTGGAACCAGGGAACGGTGGCCACTTCCCACACCTGAGGCCTCTCATACAGGTCACTTCTCAGAAATGTTGGGGAGCATAGAAGTGTTGGTGCCAGTGTGTTGGATGTGGGTTTGGGGAGCAGAGTTCTTTTCTTGAGCTCAGGAGAAGGTGTAGCAAGGAGACAAATCGGTGCCCAGGGAGCCCCGTTGCTCTGCGCAGTGGAAGGAGCAAGTACGTCCCATGTGTTTTCAGTCACAGTATCAACAGCAAGAAAAGGGAAGCTCGGGGAAGAAGTCCTCAGTTGATGCCCAAGAGCCTTCTCTTTGTTCTCTGTGCCAAAATCAATGGATTTCTAATTATGATGGAAGGAGAAGCTGCTACTTTGAAGCGTGTTTCAAATATCACTGTGTTGTGTTACTGCTGTGTTCTTCGCGTGTTTCTTAGCCGCCTACTTTGTCCTTCTCTCCAAGGACATGAACTAACGGTTTTCTTTTTTTTCTTTATTGCCGTGCTTCCAACCTGGTGATGCTCTGCTGTGCGGTCCGATTGCAATGAAAAAAACAAAAAGGTAAGGACTGCAAATGATGTTGATTTGCTGAGGCTGCACTAAGTTATATGATAAGCAGAAGAAGAGTTGAATTTTGATCACTGAGAATTTTTTTTCACTTTCAAAAGAGAAAAAATGATTATGTGGCCTTCAATTCTGCTCTCAGTGTTTTGCTGATTTATTTCCTATATCCCTGGGCCTGGTGTTGAACAGGACGCAGGTGTGTGGGTCAGCAGGGGCGGGGCGTCTTTGTGAGTTTTTGTCAGTGATTCCGAAACATAGGATCAGTTCACAAACATTTCACCATGTAGCTTTATAAAGACCGAAATATTATGTAAAAAGGAAGTGAGAGGAGAGTTAAAACTGCTTTATCTTCACACTGTGAAGGAGGACTAATCCAACCAAAAATGAGTCCAGTTTGGGGTTGTAATAAACTTGTGGCATGACAAGGGAGAGACCATCTGGATTCCCTGCCAAATAGGACAGCTTTGAGTTTTGTAACTGCCAGACACACACCCACCATGTATTTTTTTTTCTTGCATTTCTTTATTATGGTAAAAAAACACATAACATAACATTTACCATCTTAGTCATTTTTAATCCTCACCCTAGAATATGTTTATTGGCTTTAGAGAAAGAGAAACATTGATTGGTTGCCTCCTGTACATGCCCCAACCAGGGATTGAACTTGCAGCCTTTTTGGTGAATGGGAGGATGCTCCAACTAACTGAGCCACCTGGCCAGGGCCCGTCTTAATCATTTTTAAGTATCTAGTTCAGCTGCGTTCAGTATGTTCTCTCTGTTGTGCAGCTAATCTCCAGAACGTTATCATCTTGCAAAAATGAAACTTCTGTGCCCGTTAAACAGCAGCTTCCCTTGCCTCCCTCTTTACACCCTGGCAGCCACCATGGAATTTCTGTTTCTATGAATTTGACTACTGTAGACACCTCGTATCAGTGAAATTATAGTATTTGTCTTTTTGTGATTTGCTGATTTCACTTAAACATAAATTCCTCAAGGTTCATCTATGTAGTAGCATCTGACAGGACTTCTTCCTTTTTTAAGGCTGAATAATATTCACCGTATGTATATATCACATTTTGTTTACCATTCATCTGTTGATGGACACGTGGATTTTTTTCCACCTCTTGCTATTGAGAATAGCACTGCCGTGAACATGGGTGTCCAATCAAATCCAATCATCCAATCAAATGATGCGGATGAATTCTACTAGCATGTATATTCGTTCCCAGAGTGAATTCTTACTGTGCCTTGTATTATTAAATAGTCAACATAGCCAAGGCCTCCAGCATTAGTGGCTCCTCAGGCTGAACATCCATCTTGAGGCTTAGAAACTGACAGGTATTTATCCCCTGCCCCATAACCCATCACTGCCTGTTCTCGCTGGCTGCCCTTCCCTACACATTCTGGGCAGAAGGCTGGGGAAGCACAGGCTCCCTATTACCCTCACACTGGATTGATTGTCCTTTGTCACATGCAGTTTTGCAAGTATTTTCCAGGTAATATATACCATTTCATGTGAATGGTGGTTGCTGAGGATTAGCTATGAAATCAGACCTTGTTGCTTCGTGATGTGGAAGAAGCTCATCTTGTTGCAGTAACCCATACAGAGAGAGAAGAGCTCTGGATAGATCTTAAGGGGCAGGTGGTTTCTGGCTCTGCCTCCCAGTTCCCTCTGTTGGATCAGGCCATGAGAATTTTACCTGAGCTTGTTTCCTGTGGGGCTGTGGGCACGAGACCTTACCCGTATGGGCCTGAGTTTCTGATGGCAAAAAGGGACTGTTTTCTAAGAGTTCTCTTGAGTTGCTCTTAAGTGTGTGAGAACGATGGAAAGGGTGGGTGCTGAGGAGGTCAGCTGGCGGAGTGATTTTCATGATGTCGTGGGACTTAACTACAATGCTAGGTATCCTGCATGTAAAGGTAAAGGTGACAGCATGTAAAGGTAAAGGTGACTCACCTATAGATGGGTGAGTTGAGAAAAAAGGAACCATTTTCAGATTGTTAAAAAAACAGATATTCTGTAAGAAAATATCAAGAATATGCTTCAAGCAATATTAGGTAACGTGATTTTCATGACTTGTAGCCACTTCATTATTTGAGGAGACACGTAAGTGGGTATACTTAAATAGCAATATTAGCAGTTTTGAGAGTGTGTCCTGGACTTGGTTCTTGAGGCAGAAGACAAACTTGGGCATGGGACGCAGAGAGTGGGTATGAGAAGTTTGGTGTGTTGAACTCACGTGAGGCTCCAGAGCAAGACGAAGAAACTCTGGCTTCCTAAATTGCTGATTGTACGTACCAGCTGCTGATACATATCCCAAGCAGGCAGAGAGCCTGCCTGTAGGCCTCCTACTCCAGGTTTGAGCCTTTGAGAGCAGTTCAGGAACTATTTTTCTTACTAAATATTCTGTGCGTGTATTCCTCTGCGCTCTGTGGGGGAGGATGGGGAACGTGTTGGACTGTGCCAAGGGCCTTGCAGCGAATCTGCTAGGCCATGGAGGCAAGACTTTAATACTCTCGCATCAATTTAATGATCAACATGGTTGATAGGAATCCCAGGGCCAACTGTTCCTTGATGATCAGTAATGAGAAGATTTGAGAGCAGGTTTTCCTGCATGTTATATTAGTCCATACTGTACCTCTTTTTTGGCCCAAAATTAATAAAATCAATAGAATAGAATCAATATAGGTAAATTATGGTTTAACTTAGCTATACATCAATTTGGAAGTGAGATTTGATAGAGGATACTTCGCTTATTCAGGATTTTCATTTTAGTGCAGTTTAAAATGAAATTTAAACAGTCATACGTAGCGATGGGAAAGGGACTGATGAGAAAGGAGATGATTTTAGACATTAGATTATTTTAGGCATCAAATCGCTGCAAAAAATACGCAGGTCGAAATGCACAGCGGTCGTAATCGGGAACTGAGACTTAGGTTTCAGCTAGAGACAAGATCTGGACATTGTTTGTATTAGGAATTGTACACGACCTATGAGAGGGGAAAAGGAACAGGCGCGTGTGGGGGGTGGGGGGTGGGGGATATTCCTTGGAGAAAATGCACAGGGCACAGCTAAAGGACAGGAAGCAGGAGAGATGCCTGGAAGGAGGAGTCAGGGCACGCAAAGGAAAGGCACCATGATGCTTTCTAAACCACCCCAAAGCAATTAAATCTGAATTTCAATAGGTGGGACACAGGCAGGACATTATATTTTTTAAAATCTTCAAAAACACTCCTTGCATTCAGCATTGAGAGCCACTGACCAAGAGGGAAGGAAAGGGAAATGCTAATGAATTTGTCGAGGAGCAGATGCTTGGTTGGTAAATTTTCAGTGTTATCTTCCACAGACTAGGGAAACTAGGAGGCCAGACGGAAGAGGCTTAAGAGAATGAACACACAGCCTACCTGCAGTGAGGAGCTCAGAGCCCAGGGATTGGGCAGGAAATGGGAGGTGAGAGACTGAGGAGTGAGAGGAATAATAGTAGGGTCGGATAGAGGGTTTTGTTTTCGTTTAAAAAGATAGTAAGTTATCAGAAAAGCTGCTCAGAGAGGGAGAGAGTAAGTGCAGTGGAGAGTGCTCTAAGAGCTGGCTGGGCTCTGGGGACAGGAGCTGAGAGGGACTCTTTCTGGAGGGAGGAGTGGAGGGAGATGTGGAGCAGGGGCGACCACACACACGGGTGGCCTGGCCTTCTCTGTGGTACAGGCAGTGAGCTTCTCCAGGGAGCCCTGCGCTGGCAGCTGAGGGGAAGCGGAGTTTACGCAGAAGGGAAACAGGCTGGACTACTTCCTGTGGGGTCTGGGTCAGGGAGGCCTTGAGATATGCAGGAAGTGGCTGATGAGCAACCTGGACACCTCTCACGAGTCGGCTGTGCTTGCGTCTGTCACTGGTCGTGTTTGCAAGTATCTGTCTGCTGTCTCAGTCATCTGTGAGCCAGGACCTGGGCTAGGCAGAATGGGTGCTGGAGAGGGTCATGAGCTGACCTGGGTTTGGAAAAGTGTCAGGGTGAGGTGGGCGCCTGGGCTGCCAGCTAGAGCACTTTCTAAATCATTAACCCCGAGTCTTGGGATAAATAAGGGAGGCCAGGGCAGACCAAAAAAGGATAACAGAGCCTAGGGAGTTGAGTGGCCGAAAGACTCTGTGGAAGCGGTAAGACTGCGGACATGGACTCCCACACGCACAGGCCTGGGGAGAGGATGCCAAGGGGAAGGAAAGCCGAGCTGGTGCTGACCAGGCAGAAGACCCTCCCTGCCCACCCTGGGAGGGTGAGAAAGTGGGGCGTGTACTCCGAGTTTCCAGTTTCAATTAAGTCCATGGAGAGAAGGAAAGATTGAAACAGATACTGGATAAAAAGTAGCTTAGGCCCTGGCTGGTATAGCTCAGTGGATTGAGCGCGGGCCTGTGAACCAAGCGATTACGGTTCGATTCCCAGTCAGGGCACATGCCTGGGTTGCAGGCCAGTTCCCGGCTAAGGAATGCATGAGAGGTAACCATACATTGATATTTCTCTCCCTCTCTCTCTCCTTCCCTTCCCCTCTAAAGATAAATAAATAAAATGTTAAAAAAAATAAAAAACAAAGTAGCTTAGTTGTCTTAAAGTAAGATGTAACAGAAGGAGGTGGTTGATTCGAATAAACTCTTTCTTTACGAAAAAAGGGCATTTGAGGGGGTGGGATGGGGAGATAGCTGTGGTGATGTTTTCTCTCCCCTTTAAGACCAGGAAATCAAAGAACATTAGTAAAATGTAGAAACAGCTTAAATAACATGAATATTTTATGTTCACTGTGTTATCTAGAAACCCAGCTGTTTGCTGACCATTAAGGAAGACAGTTATAGACTGGTAGTAAGTTGTTTAAAATGGAAGCTCTGAAAATATATTTGTTGAAAGATGTTTCTTGGCTTAAATTTTCCATTATGCTTTTGGCCTTTGCAGAAAGAAGGAAATAACGTTATGTACAAATGCCATTAATTACTCATTAATCTGACATTTTGATGGCATTAAGCAACAAATTTGAGACTCAGCATTGCGATTGTTTCTAAGAAGTATGACATCTCCAAAAAATATGAAACTTGCATTTCAGAATTGCTCCCTTCAAAGACTGATTGTGGCAAAACTCATTATTCGAGCCTTCTGTACCTTAAAATCTTTAAATGAAACTGCAATTTACAGAATTCATTACTGTGCACAACTAATTAGGACTTTAAAGGAAATCACAGTAGGGAATTAGACATTTTAAAGAGCATTTCCTTGAGTTGAAATGTTCTTCAGAATAAAGGTTGTTTTGCAGCAAATGAGGCACTTGAATTTTACATATACATACAGACACACACTCTGAGCAGCATGTCTGACTAGCCATGTTTGAAAATCATTGTCTCCCCATTTAGACAAAAGGAAAAGAAACAAAGGCAACGAGGGAGAGACCAGGCGCAAATGCAAATTAGATGGCCATAGTGTCCTCATAAGCCAAACAAAAACACAGACATATCTAATTAGTTTCCAAAGCCAGCTCTATCCTGGAGGGGGGGGCGCGGGAAGTTCTCGCCTAAGGAAACAGCAGCAAGAGCTGCGTGTGCCTCCCAGGTGTACGGGCGATTTACAGCAGAGAGCAGAAAAAGCCAGTGCTGCTCAGCTCAGCCGCCTCTGTGCCACACAAATGTGTTTACAGAAAGAATATAAAATCAACCGCGGCTAGCTCCCTGCCTTTCCCCAAACTGATTAATTTCTCGACATACTGGCAGATTTTTACACGGACTGGGAATGGGTTCGGGGGATGAATGTATAAATCAACAGCAGGTGGGAAGCTGAGTCTGGCCCAGCTGCTGTTCCATGTTCCCTATTCTTTTGGTTCTCTCAGTCAGGCATCTGTCATTGAGCAGGATGGGTAGGCTTCTGTCATCCCCGGCCCGGGGAGCCTACAGGGCTGCCTGGGTCTCCTGACAGCCCCGCACCCCAGAACAGCCAACAGCAGGAATGATGGCCCCGTCACTCTTAGCAGGGCCTGAGAGGGCGTTGAACTGGGTGTTTTTGATACCACATTTGATACTTGTCTTCGTATCAAAATAGACACCTGCCTTCCACTCCACCTTGAATTGGATACTGTGATCGATATCTTGGCTCTTTTATAATACCGCCTTACTTGATCATAAAACTCTTATATTTGAATGTTCTTTTTTTGTATTTTAATATTGATGATGATACATAGCAATAGAAAAAAATGGCCCACTTTCTTGCCCTTTAGATTAAGTCTTGAAGGGACGATGTATTTTCCCCATATTCTGGAAACCTCTGTGGAATTTAATCATCCAGCAGATCCACATTTTCAGCATTTCCTAACACCACAGAGTTTCAGATTTGAACATAACCCTTAGAGGTCATCTTGACTCTTTCAAAGTAGGCATCCTTCCCACCCAGATGCTGTTGCGGGGTGAAGGAGGTTTCCTCTGATATCCAGGGGAATGGCAGATGCCTCTCTCAGAGAGAGTCTCCCCACTTGGGGCATTGTTCCAGTAATGCTTAGCCTATCTTGGATGATAGTGAGGGTTGATGTGTTTCCAAGGCTTTCTTGAAAGAGCAGCCAGACTCATTTTCCTTAGGGGCTTGCTTGGACACAGTTTATCTTCAAAGTCAAATCACAATTACTTGTGTCACTTAAAAAACGTTCCACAGAAAATATTGACTGGTTATTGCTAGCAGACATAAAATTAGATCTTTCTTTGATATGTATTTTAAAAGAGAGGAGCAAAATTATTTCAAGTTTAGCTACAGCATGAGAGAGTATGTTCATTGCTACTTCGGAGGGTTATCACTGAACTAGTTAGCTCATGTGTGTTTTTTATATTCGTAATCTGGGTAGTGACTTCCTCCACCATCTGCTTTCATTTGAAGGTTTTTCCAAGAATCTAATTTCTAATAAGCTGAAATGGTTTAAGGAATTATTCTTTATTGTCCTGTCAAGTTACGGGAAACATCAAATATTGACCCAATGTTGTCACCAATTTGATGTGTGGCCAGGATTACCATCTCTTCAGGCACACATATTTTGATGGCCCTTAATTTCCTCAACAAATTAAAATATCACTAGCACAGATCTCTGAGCTTTAATTAGTGTTTCTTCCTTAAACCTTAGCTGAAATATTTTGAGGTTTGTTATGTGATCCTCATTTTTATATTTATTTGTAGTCTTTGGTAGACAGACAAGACAAGATATTAATGTATACAAATTCCTGGCGGAATTGACTTCAGGAATCTTTATACATTTCCAGTAAAAAAGAGAAGGTGTCAGAAGAGGGAAAAAAAGATTAAAAAGAAAATCCCCGATTAATTGGAAAAAAACAAAGTTAATCTGAATAGAGACTCACCCACAGAAATGATGATGAATATTCAATTAAAAACTTGTAAAGAGGCTCAGGGATCTGTGCTAGTGATATTTTAATTTGTCGAGGAAAGGTTGTATGCAAATATAAAATTATAGCGCCTTACAGTTGGAAATTTCTGGGAAACAAAACCCATGCAGCCTCTTCATGCATGTATGAAGTAATGAGACATTCCCTACCATGACCACAGGCATTTACTGGACACAAATTAGATGCCGGGCCCTGTCTGAGTTGTTGGAATGCCATATTGAACAGGACAGAGACAACAAAACAGTTCCTACTGTCACGGAGTCACATTTGAGTGGACTTACCGCCTTGTATGGTAAACTAAGCTATTTATAGTCTGTCCCTCATGTTATCCAGACCCCGCCTGTGTGTCTTCACAGACTCAGAATTCAGAGTTAGGACCACCTTGGAGGTTTTCTAGTCCAACTTCTTACAAATGCCTGAAGGCTTTGTGTGCAGGTTTATATGTTCCTGGTAAAATTGAACAGTCTTCTACTTGAGGGCCAACAGAATACAGTGAGGCTCTTTATTCTGTTTCTAGACACAAGAGTTCCCCAAAGGGAGGCTGCCTGAGATTTGGTTTGGTCTTTTGTCAGCCGTGGTACACTGTTCCCTGACATACAGCTGATGGTCATCTGCAGACCTTAGCAGACCTCTTGAACAATAATAGCTTTGGAGCTAAGTCTCCCACATCCTGTATTGTATATTGGATTTTTTGACCCAAAATGTAGGACTTGGCTTCTGCATTCATCTCATTTCTATTTCATTATGGCTAAAATTGGCCCATGTTCTGACTTATTTTAAAATTTATGAATCCTGATTATTTTCTCTAAACATTTTAATTATTTTTCCTGTAAGTAATTTTTGAGCATGCACTTTCAACATGTATTCATTATTTCATAAATTATGTGCCTGTGTCATTAGCTAATATCTCAAGCCATAATATATACTTGAGGCAAAGTTCAAATAGTGAACCGAATTCATATTTCAGATCATTTTGAAGATCTCGGATTTTTTATTGATTTCTGATCTGATCTTGTGAGATTATTCTTGCTTTCATCTCATATGGCTGGGGTGGTGCCCATACTGGGAGCTGTAGAACTTTCTTGTTCTTCTTTTGTGCTTTCTTTGTTAGTGTCATCTTCAAGCCGCATTTCCTTTTCTAAAAGCCAGCTGTCCATTTTGGTAAGACTGGTTTAGTTAAAATTAGGCAATGTAATCCATAAATCCACTTAACAGAGCTCAGCCGAAGGCCTGCGTGTGGCAATGGTGGAAGAACAAACAAGCAAGAGGAGAACCTTCAGTTGCGTGTCACTGTCAAAGCACTGAGACCTCTGGTACCACGAGCCATCCTCTCAGTGATGGACCAGGTGGCCGTGTGACCTCCGTCATTTGAAATAATAGTGAAGCTCTTTTGTTTTTTAGGTTATAAATAGACAGAAATAGCTCTAATATTCTCTTCGCACATTTTTTTTTAATCCTCACCCAAGGGTATGTTTTTTATTGAGTTTTTTTTAGAGAGAGAAACATTGATCAGCTGCCTCCTGTATGCATCCCAACTAGGGATTCAACTCACAACCTAGGTACGTGCCCTGAGGGATTGGCCCTTCAGCCTTTTGGTCTGTGGGACGGTGCTCCAGCCAACTGAGCCGCCTGGCCAGGGTGTATACTCCTGGGGTACCTGAACCCTACTCTAAGTGATTTTCTCTCGGGTATATCAGGTATCTCTATAAAGTTTTTGTCATCCATAATTTTGATAGTTCATCTGTAGGTATTTATCCTAGTCTTATATGAAAGTGGATTAAAAAAAGATAAATCATTCTTGCAAGACTGAAAGCCTCTTTCTAGGTTGACATTATTTCATCCATCAACTCTCTTGAGGTATAGTTTTTAAACTAAATGTGAATAAACCTACTTGCATCAGCAGCCTGCCCCTAATTGTTCTGTGTTGACTAAAAACAATCATAAGACACATAGTCGAGTGCTTAGATTCCAGATACCCCTGTGGTACCAGTTACTTGCACTCTAGCCAGCAACAGGCTCATCGGTAGGCTCTTTACAAACGTCGTTTCACTTGATTCTAACGTGCATTTTGTTCCTAGCTTACAAATTAGGAAACTGAGGTACAGAAGAGGTAACGCGGGGCACCACTAATCATGAAGTGACCAGGCTTTTTGACATTAGTCTGTGTCATGAGGAGCATGCACTTGAGTGTGTCCACCACCTAAGTCTCTATAGTGAACAACAGATGCCTTCAAAGGATGCAAAAGCATGGGCTTAAACTGTTGTGTTCTCCAAGCGCATAACACTTTGCGTCCTTTTGAAAACTGGGATGTTTGCACATCTGCAGCACCCCTCTTTCTTTTGCCCCAATGCCTCAGAGCTGGGTGTCCCCACTTGTGCCCCTGTGCTCCTTGAACAACCCAGGTGGAAGCTGCCAGGGCTGGGAAATGAGCTTGTGTGAAGTAGCTGGGTCTTCTCTTATTGTATCTTCACCTGCCTTTGCTTCATCCCCTTTCACTGTGTTCATCTTTGCTGGTTGAGAATCAAAGACACAGCTGTGAAGTGATATTTTAGTGATTTCTATTTTTATTGTAAGCTTTCAAAAGAACCAAAGCAATTGATAAGTAATAGAATGCTTACCTATTTACCTCTGAAACTCAAGTGAATATTTTGCCATATTTGCTTTATCTCTTTTTTCTGGATTATTTATGTAAAGACTTACAGACACCATGATGTTTAGCTCCCAAATACTTCGTTCCTGTATCTCCTGGCAATAAGGATGTTATCCCTAAAATGAGGTCATTCTGTGACATAATGGCTCTGCCACTTTCATACACAAGAAAATTAACATCAATTCTCCAGCATCACTTAATACCCAGGGCAATTACCCCACTGAAATGCACTATGTTTTTTGCCCAAATTAGGATTCAGTAAGTTTCATACATCACATTTGGTCTTTACATCTCAGATAGTTTAGAGTTCAGACTTTCCGTTGTGAAGAGTGGGGGAATAAAAGGTCTGGATGATTTTCAAAAAATATTTCAGTCCCATTTTACATCAACGATGGCTTTTCAGATTAAATAGACTATTGATCTAGATTGTTCCAGTGGTTTTTCACTTAGTGGTAAATGGTGCCGGATATATTAAAGTTGTAAAATATAGAAATCTCTAAAGTGTTCACACAAACCACATCTTCACAGAGGCTGTTTGTCATCTGTAAATGGACATGGAACACTTAGGACTTTGACGCTACATGTGTAAAACCATCTCATAAGCAATTAGTGCATCAAGGGTTTGGGCTCAGCACTGATAATGCATTATAATAGATTGAAATTAAATATGATTTAAGTGACAGGAAAATGGTGCCAGCAAAGTAAATAATTGATTACGGTAATCACCCCCCGCCACCCAAGTTAAGCCTGGCAAGTTAAATTGCACGGCTGGAACTGAAAGCTGGAGAGAAGCTCCTCTCCACATTTCAATCCTAATAAAAATTTGTCAAAGAAGAGAGAAAACCAGAAACTATTCAGAGGAAGTGCACGCCCCCTGTCCTGTCTTCTTCGCAGCATAACGTCATGTCTTCTTCGCAGCATGACGTCATGTCTTCTTCGCAGCATGACGTCATGTGCGTGAGTTGCGCTGCGCAAGTCATGGGAAGACACGGAGGTGCAGGAAATAGCTATCTCAGAAAACATTAAAAGAGGGCATCTATGTTGCTTGGAAATCCACAAGTTTAGAAAGCGAGTGACAGCACATCGTTTTTGTTTGTCTTCTTCTAAATGACGATGAGATAAGTGGGGTCGGTATGACTGTAACAAGTCAGCTTAGCGCAGCAAAGCTGACCGCCGTGTGTCCTGGCCCCTGAGTGACTGCCGCTGGGCTCCTGGATGACCGTGCAAGCCTTTTATTTACACACGAGGAACTGGAGACTTGAACAACTGCGGGCTTGGATGGAGGACCTCTGAAGTGCCTTCCAGTTCTTCAAGTCTAAGACGGTAACAGCTAGAAATCTCTACTGAGTAGTGCTGTCCTGCTTCCCTGGTGAAATTATGTTAATCATTTTTGTCATGTTGACCCCACGGGGTTATAGTCTCTTCAATGGATGTGCTGCGTTTTTATTAACTGTATGTGATTTTGTTCTACTTCTTAAAGATTGGTACAACACTTTATCAGCCAAAATGTTTTATTAATCGGAATAGCCTATTCTGGGTTCATGTAGAGTAAGAAAAATTTTATTGTAACTAGAAGATTGACATGTTTAAAAAAAGGAGAACCGTTAATACACTTAAAAGCCCTTAATTCACAGCCATTTATCAACCTAGGAGAAAAAGCGCTGACCCCACTCACCACCCAGGGCAAGGTTGTGTTGAATTTTAGTTGCAAAGATGGGTTGGTATTTGTATTTCCCAGGTTGGCAGATTATGCCCTGCATAGGCTTTAACAAGTTTCTCAGAATTTTTAAGCTGTTTTCTCCATAACGTAGGAATCGTGCCTCTGTCCAAGAGTGGTGAGGGTGGAGAGAAATCACGTGTGCAGACTGCTGACTGGGCAACAGGGCTTAGGAGAATGACCGCACGTGTAGTCTCCTTGTCGTAGCATCACTGAGTCCTTGGCAATTTCCTTCCAACCGGCGCAGATGAGTAAGAAACAAACCTTGTTACATAATGTCATCACCTTAAATGTCTCACCACTTGAACTGACTTTGTAGCGCTTCCCTAACGCGTAACCTAAGAACGGTAGAGACCTCCTCTTAGCTTATCATCAACATATGAATATTCCAAATAAAGCTACCTAAACTTTCTGTCTAGAAAAGATTGATGCCTATCCGTTAAGTCTTTCAATTGTACTGGCATGGGAATACCAACATTAGCTGCCTTACCTCCAACATTAACACAAAGAATCCACGGAACAGACTGTCGTTATAAGTGTAATTATTTCTTTGTATTTGAATCTGAGCTGGATCAAAGCATATTTCGCTAAGTAATGAAAGCCACAAAGAGAAAAGAGCTGATAAAATTCAGGAATTATGCTCAACACTAGCATTACAACACAATCACAGAACTTTATGAAGTTTTAAGTGATTTAGCATTTATCTCCACAACAGTTGTGAGACACAGTCTGAATCTTCAACTCGATTTTTCACTTAGAAACTTAAAAATATCCTTAGGTATCTTCCTGAAGACAGCGCCAACAATGATACTAGTGAGAAATGTGAACATCGTTATTCTCTCTTGTTGGTTCCTTCCCTTTCTTTTTAAAGACCTATTGTCTTTTCGTTGCTTTACAATTGGAAAAGTTTAGCTGTTAATATTTTCCCGGTCCATATAAAGAAATGTGTCTATTTTTTGTTTCACGTGAATGTTAATAGAAGTGACAATGGCATTACCCTGTGTGACAAGGAGCCATAGGACCCAAACCCTGTGGCCCTCCCCACGGTCCTCGTTTTCACGCCCGCCTGTAGAATCAGCGGTAAGAGTTGGTGATAATTCAGGCACACCTAAAGGAAATGGAGAGCCCCCCCCACAACTGTCCGGAGGCAGTTTCTCCCACACCAGCTTCTGGATTTGTTGGCACACAAGCATCAGCACAGACAATAACTCTGGCGACACTACTGTTTTGCTTGGAAAATGTCAGTGTTCTGCTTTTAATCAAAATTGCTCAAAATCTGGCTTAATGCTACCATAAAGGTGTTGGTTTACTCTGCCCCAGGTGAATGAAAATATTTGCTGTGAAAAATACGTTATTAGTTTTATAGCCCTACCTATTTCAGTGCCTTTATCAAGAATATGAGAAGAGATATTAAATCTCAACTTTTAATAAAATTATTGACATCACTGGGAAAGCTTTAAACATTTGACATTTGCATTCAGTGTTGGGGAGAAAGGAGAAAGTAAATTCATTTGGTACTTATTTCTCGGTTGAAGTGTGACAAGTTACTTCGAAAAAATATGTGTATTGCCTTTGAATGCAATGAGCAGAATGGGTAGCTGGTTCTGAAAATGAACATGAATTTTAGAGCAAAATGGGTACTGTGGTAATGATAATAATGTGATTTGATTGTTAAATGAAGCAGATTGCCACATAGACACACTTAAAATTGATATAAAATGATGTTTGGACCCCAACACACAGCTTGCTGGTAAGAATACAGATCGTGTAATGAAAATTAACTTCTAATCAATAGTGTGCTCTCGGTAACATTTTTGCTGCTAGAGCTCAAAACACTCTCAGAAAAATGGCTTTGAATGTAGGCTTCCTTACAGAGAATATCTGTCCATTTTCCAATAGAGTTTGCTTGTAGTTGTTAATGACACTGAGATTTGGGGACAGGGCAGTGATGGGGTTGATGGCAGTTTGGCTGGGCACTGGCAGGTCCAGGACTGGAGAAGGCCTAGTGAGGGCAAGGGCTTGGTGGGACAGAAGACAGACAAGAGTCCATCTGCACCTCTGTTACGACCTTAGCAACTCAAGGCCCAGTTTAATCTTTAGATAATCAACGCAAAAAAGTTGCTAATACAATGTGAGGTCTGCGGCATTAAGTAAAAACCATGCTTATTAATTATCAGCTCTCTAAAATCATTTGTTACAGGCCTTTAAAGAAGATTGCTCTTTCAAAATATGGGGCCCTTGTTCCTGAAGAATTATCTCAATCAACAAGTTCCCTGGTTGGGCCATCAGATTGCTACCAAATTCTCTTGAAAAATGCCAGTTTCTGTCATAATGCACTTGCATTTTCAGGAGAATCCCTACAAAACTTGTACCAAAGCCAGCCGAAATATTAATTTTATCTGTTGCTCCTAAATCATGCACAACATAGGCTGCCTGAATTATTTTTTCTTGCCTTACTAAAGATGATGCCAGCTTATTTACTTACCCTAGCAGTGTTCTTAATGTAGATGTTAAACTATGTGGTAGATTTTTAAATGAAATTTTAATTACTTTCTGTTATTCTGAGTTCATTGCAATCAGCAGCCATCTTGCTTGAGGATTAAAAAAAAAAAAGCAACCCAGGTGCCCATCAGTAAATGAATGGATCAAAAAACTATGGCACATTTACACAACGGAATTCTATGCAGCAGAAAGAAAGAAGGAGCTCCTACCTTTTGCAACAGCATGGATGGAACTGGAGAGCATTATGCTAAGTGAAGTAAGCCAGGTGGTGAAAGACAAATACCATATGATCTCACCTTTAACAGGAACCTAACCAACAAAACAAACAAACAAGCAAAATATAACCAAAGACACTGAAATAGAGAACAGGCTGACAGTCACCAGAGGGGAGAGGGGAAGGAATTTCAGGGGAAAAGGGGAAGGGTTTAGAGCAACAAGTATAAAGGACACATAGATAAAAACTA